>JAOPSE010000142.1:2742039-2885946 GCA_029449295.1 Zea luxurians | reverse complement strand
CTCCTGGAAGTCTCCTTCCACAGCTTCATCTTCGCCTGAGCATTGCAATGCTGACAATGTAGAGCAAGGGTGAGTACACATCAACATACTCAGCAAGTATCCTATTTGGCTGTAGTGGACTAGCTTTATGTGGGGATAAGTCAAGCAGTTTCTTTTAGTTGGTCAGATTATTACTTACTAGTGGAAAGCCAAGTTTAGCATTAACCCAAGTTATTAACCCAAACGTACTCCTTTCCAAACGGAAAGAGTACCACTTACCAGCACCATAGTCATAACCAAAACCATCGATCTCATAACCACCTGTACCAAAGTATCTCTGATCAAGTACCACTAATCACTGGAGCTCCCTTGGCCGCTCATAACCGCGAGCACGGCTGATATATCAGTTTTCAAACACTCTGCAGAGGTTGTGCACTTTACCCACAAGCCGTGATTCCCATTCTGCCCGGAGATCATGACTCTCCATTGATCACTACCAAGGTGACCCAGCAGGGCATCACTACGTAGCCTTTACAAAGATTCCCCGGGGCTGTAGCCACCCGTTAGGTTTCCTAAATGCACCGCACTCCTCCCCAAGGGGCGAACCCAAACTTGGCAGAGCGAGCCGCATACACCGAGCCCCATTGACGGCACGACGGCTAAGTGAACTACACCCCGGATCCTCTAATTATTCAGCTAAGGGCACCCCATTCCACCCTCATGGTTGCACTGTTTTCCCGGGCGGTCATCCATAGAACAGGTCCTTACGGAGAGGCACTCGAGAAACCGCTCGAGCCCCCTTGATGACCACAAGTACAACATCATAATAAGAGAAGGGAAAACAGCGTATCATAGATAATCTCATCATGTTCATTGATTAGAGTTTGAGCAATAGCATAAAGCTAAACAATAATAATCCAACCCAAATAGGTAAACAAGGACATGGATAACAAAAGCTAGTCAATCCTTAGGCATAAATGTGTAATGCGGGGGGTGAATTAAATAATGATAGGACATAGATAGGTCAAGGGACACTTGCCTCCACCAACCGACTGCTGCTCAGGGGCTTCTCCTGCGGGTTCCTCGGGCTCTTCAACCGGATCGTTCTCTATGCGAGCGCAAACATACATACATCCACACATTTAATACAAAGGGACAGTACACCATACAATAGAATGCAATAAGTAAACAGACGTTCCACGCGGGTTCGCGAGTACGGTTAAGAGAGAAAGAGGAAAAGACAGTCGAGAAAACGATCACGTTACATGATTATAAATTAACCACTCGCTTAAGGGAAGGAAATTTAATGTAGACACTATGTTTAGCGTAAAGTAAAGTCATGTTTCATGTCTAATTATTATAAGCAGATGGAGATAAACAAAAGGATGGTCGCGCGGCGAGACGCGCGACAAAGCTCTCTAAAACAAATTAAGAAGTTAACGACTCGTCGCGCGACCGAGCACGCAACGAGACACTTCGCCTTAGTTACGAGGAGATGTTAAGCGTCGCGCGACGAAGCGCACGACGGCATACGTCGACTAAACTGAGTCCAAAGTGGAACGTCGCGTGAATACACACGCGACGTTACACCTTAAACAACCTGAAACAAAAACGGATCGTCGCGCGACGAAGCGCACGACGCAACACAAGATAGAATCTGAATTTAGACAAATCCGTCGCGCGGCGAACGCGCGCGACGCAACACGCTAATTAACGAATAATCACCGCGAGCGCGGGCGAGCGAAGATACGGTCGGGCGAGGCCGGGACGGGGGAACGGGCAGCCGAGCCGGGGCCAGGGCGGTTGAACCGGCCAGGGGGGCGGTTGAACCGGCCGGGGGCGGCCGAGTCGGCCGGGGCCGCGCCGGGGACGCGCCGGGGGCCGGAGGCCGCGCCGGGGTCGCGCCGGCGAGCAGGGGCCACCAGGGCCGCGCTGCGCGCGAGCAGGGGAGGGGCGGGGGCGGGCGCCGCCGGGCGGGCAGGGGCGGGCGGGCGCCGCCGCGGGCGAGCGCCGCCGCGGGCCAGGGGAGGGCGGGCGCCGCCGCGCGGGCCGGACAGGGGCGGGGGCGGGGTCGCGCGCGGGCGGGGGAGAGGGAGGGCCGCGCGCGGGGGGGAAGAAGAGGAGGGAGAGGGAGAGGGAGAGAGAGAGGAGAAGGGGAGGGGAGGGGAGCTCACCTTGGGGTCCAAAATCCGGTGATCGTCGTCTCCAAACCCTAGGGCACCACGGGGAGAGAGAGGTGGAAGAGGGAGAGGAGAGGTTGTTGCGCGGGAGATCCAAATGAGAGAGAGAGAGAGGAGGGGGCGCATGGGGGGGTTTGGGCGCCAGGGGCGCGCAGGCTGGGGCGGGCCGGGCCGGTTGGGCTGGGCCGGGTCACTTCGCGGATCGAAAACCCACGACGAGCGTGGACCACTAAATGGAATTAAATCGCGAACCGAAATCCGGAACGGAACGAGACGAACACTCATCATCAGACAAAGAAATGCGCTTCGGCATGATGCAACACCCATGACACTTAGGTTTTGGTTTATACATGACATGGACACCTGCCGCTATACTGGTTTGAAGTTGGGAAGAAGGAGCAAAAGGGGAAAGAGAAAAGAGAGTAACACCCGAATTTGGTGAGAGAAAAGAAGAAAAAATTCTACCCCCAAATTCAGGGCGTTACAAACCTATCCCCCTTAAAAGAATCTCGTCCTCGAGATTCAGGGTTGGCTAGCAAAGAGCTCAGGGTATTTAGCCATCAGATCATCTTCACGCTCCCAGGTTGCTTCTTCCTCAGAGTGATGATTCCATTTGACTTTGCACATTCTGATGGTCTTCCTTCGGGTGACTCTGTCTGCAACCTCAAGGATTTGCACTGGCTTCTCAACGTAGGTCAAGTCCTCCTGGACTTCAAGACCTTCCACTGGCAACTGCTCTTCTGGCACACGCAAGCACTTCTTCAACTGAGACACATGAAAGACATCATGCACAGCAGACAAATTCTCGGGCAAACTGAGCTGATAGGCCACTTCTCCACGCCTTCTGCATCTTCTCGAAAATCTTTGCCTCTACCATCTAGAATCAGTCGCCGGATCTCGCTGATCTTCTCATCATTCTTCTGCGCTTCTTTGATTTCGCGCTCTAAGGTAGGTTCCAACTCGACTGTGACTCCTCGCGAATTGTTCAGAAAACCGAGACTCAACCTGTCAAACTCCTTAGCCAACTCATAAGGCATCGGACGAGCAACCATCAGATTGACTTGACTCTTTCTGCTCAAAGCATCTGCCACTACGTTTGCTTTGCCTGGATGATAATGAATCTCCAACTCATAATCTTTGATCAACTCTAACCATCTTCGTTGCCTCATGTTCAACTCTGACTGAGTGAATATGTACTTCAGACTCTTGTGGTCTGTGTAAACATCACATTTCTGCCCATACAAATAGTGCCTCCATGTCTTCAGTGCATGAACCACTGCTGCCAACTCTAGATCATGGATTGGGTAATTCTTCTCATGAACCTTCAACTGTCGGGACGAGTAAGCCACAACTCTTCCCTCCTGCATCAACACACATCCCAAACCTGTGTAACAAGCATCACAATACACCGAGAAGGGCTTGTGCACATCAGGCAAGACTAGGACAGGCGCTGTAGTCAACTTCTCTTTCAGCGCTTCAAAGGCCTCTTGGCATTTCTGGGTCCACTTGAACTCAACCTTGTTGCCTAGCAACGCTGTCATTGGCTTCGCAATCTTCGAAAACATTTCAATGAATCGCCGATAATATCCGGCCATTCCAATGAAACTTTTGATTCCTCGAGCATCTGTTGGCGCTTTCCAGTTCAAAATGTCTGCCACTTTCTTCGGATCCACAGCCAATCCTTCTTTGTTGATTATGTGACCCAAGAACAGGACTTCATTGATCCAGAACTCACACTTGCTCAACTTTGCATACAACTGGTGCTCTCGCAATCTCTGCAATACCATCCTTAAATGATCTGCGTGCTCTTCTTCGCTTTGAGAATAAACCAGAATGTCATCAATGAATACCACCACAAACTTATCAAGGTAATCCATGAATACACTGTTCATCAAGTTCATGAAGAACGCTGGCGCATTGGTCAAACCAAAAGACATTACTGTGAACTCATACAAACCATACTTGGAAATGAATGCCGTCTTCGGAATGTCCGAAGGTCGGATCCTGAGCTGATGATAACCTGACCTCAGATCAATCTTGGAGAACACACTGGCTCCTCTCAACTGGTCGAACAGATCTTCTATTCTAGGCAAGGGATACTTGTTCTTGATCGTGACCTCATTCAAAGCTCGATAATCGATGCACATCCTCTTGGTGCCATCTTTCTTCTCCACAAATAGGACAGGGGCGGCCCAAGGCGAGGTGCTTGGCTGGATGTAACCTTTCTCTGACAGCTCATCAATCTGCTTCTTAAGTTCAACCAACTCTGGTCCAGATATTCTGTAAGCTCTCTTGAAGATAGGGGCGGTTCCAGGAAGAAGCTCTATAGCAAACTCGATTTTCCGCTCTGGTGGCATACCCGGTAAGTCCTTTGGAAACACATCTGGGAACTCGGACACAACCCTGATACTCTCAATTGGGTCTGCTTCACTGCTACCCACAGCTATCTGATAACAACTTCCTTTCTTTGGCTCAGGCGGGACTAACCCGGTCACCACTTCCTCTCCTAGTGGGGACACCAACTTGATTGTCCTTTTATCACAACTGATAACTGCCTGGTACTTATCTAGCCAATTCATCCCTAGGATGACATCTATTCCCTGAGTACCCATTACTATAAGGTTAGCGGGAAACGCTATCCCCCTTATTTCCACACTTATATTCAAACAAATGCTATCAGCTCGAATTCTACCACCGGCTGAGTCAATTTGAATGGGGGTTGACATGGTAGTAATTGGAAGATTATGTGCTTCTACCCAAGATGCAGTAATGAAAGAATGCGTTGCTCCAGTATCAAATAACACTTCTGCAATATGGGAGTCGACTGGGAACATACCTACTATCATGTCGGGGGTCTCCTGAACTGCTTCAGCCTCCAAGTGGTTCAGTCTTCCATGATTATAGCGCGGCTGAGAGCGATTGCCTGCTCCAGGCTGAGGCACATTCTGCTTTGCTGGTGCATTGGGGCCTGACTGCTGCTGGGCTGCCTTCTTCGGACATTGCATCACCCAGTGGCCTTGCTCTCCACAGTGGAAACATGCCCTGTTTCCAACCTGAGCTGGTGCTGCCTGATTGTTCTGCTGGTTTACTGGGGCAGGAAGACGAGGTGCTTGCTGATTCTGCCTCTGAAAACTGACCTCCTGACGGGTTGCTCTGACGATTCTGGTACTGGTGCTGAGGATACTGCCTTTGAAAACTGCTGATGCTGCTGAGGTGGACGCTGGTTCTGCCTGAACTGCTGAGGTTGATTGCCTGAGAAACGAGGACGATTGCTGCTTCCAGGCTGGGGTCCACTGATCTTGCGCTTACGATCTTCCATCTCCTTACGCTTCCTCTCTGTCATGATTGCTCTGTCAATCAGGTGCTGGAATGTCGGGAAGGTGTGATTCATCAGTTGGTACTGCAGAGGGTCAACCAAGCCTCTCAGGAAACGGTACTGCCGCTTGGCATCGGTGTTGACATCTTCAGGAGCATAGCGAGACAACTGCAGAAACCAGTCTCGGTACTCACTGACAGACGATGGCCCTTGCTTGAGGGCCAGGAACTCCTCCTTCTTCACTGTCATCAGACCTGCAGGAACATGGTACTGACGAAAGCTACCTCTAAACTCTTCCCAGGTGATGGCGTCAGGGTAGGCATGGGTGGCGAGGTAAGACTCCCACCATGATTGGGCTGCCCCTCTCAACAGACGGGGACCATACAGGACTTTCTCCCTATCATCGCACTGAGCAGTATGCAACTCCCGCTCCACAGTGCGCAGCCAATCTTCAGCATCCATGGGGTCAGAAGAATGAGCAAACGTTGGTGGATGACCTCTCATGAATTCAGCACGCTTGTCTCTAGGCATCTGAGGCTGAGGTGGGGCCTGCTGCTGTTGCTGCTGCTGCTGCTGAATGGCGGCCAAAGTCTGACCGATGGCTTGAACTGCCTGAGTCTGCATCAGAAACATCTGCTCAATCGACATCGGGGGCGGGGGCGGCAGGTGCTGCTGCTGGGGCACCTCCTCCTGTTGAGCTGCTCGCTTCTGCTGAGCACGCCTTCTCCTCTGCGCCTGTTCTCTGACATCTGCAGAATGCAACCACACATCAGAACTGATCTGGCAAATCTTGCAGCATAAGAAAAGAGTATAGAATTCTTCAACAGCACTGAACAGATGAGCATCTTCACTGATCTCCAACACAGACCACACAGCTTCTCAGATAAAGAGGAAAGTGGAATAAAAGGTTTCCCAACTATATAACTAACTCCATTAACATAATAGGTAAACCAAAATGCAGGGGATACCCACACTCTGGTGACAGACATTACAAAGATCCAAACCAAACATAGTTCATCATGACAAACATAAATGCACAGGATATAGCAAACTACCCTGTCTAACTAAGACTAACTAAAGCGAGACTAACGCTAAGACTGTAGCTTCTATGTATATATTTCGTATTAATTACAAGATCCAACTCTAACGAGCTATGGTTCCAGAGTTATCTTGGTCTTGCAGTCGGGATTGCCATAAGACTGGTGTCCACGCCGAGGTGAGCGGTACGGGTGCTGAGTCCCGACGGGAGCGGGGGAACCACCGTCCAGGTGACGACGTTCCGCGCGCTCAGCCCGCAGCAGGGCGATCTCAGCACGAGCCCTACTCAGCTCGTCTAGTGCATGGTCCAGCTCCGTGTTTAGCACGGCGGCTAGGTTGACTGTGCTGCTCAACCTAGGATTGCCCTCACCGACAGGTGAGACAATCACGCCTCCTGTGCTGCCAGATGGACGGCGGGGGTAATACTTCAGGTCAAGACCGTCAGCTGCCCCACCGAAAACCGAGCAGTAGTGCGAAAGCGCACGCCGTGCAGCATCTTGCATGGCTGCCTCAGCTGAGTCCCGCTCAGAGATGGAATAGTGCTCTGAGCAGGCCTCCGCACCCTGGAGACTGTTCTCCGGGCAGCGCACCAAGCAGGTTGCCTCCCAGCGGTCCGGGTAGACCCCGCGACTGTGCTGGTAGACCACACAGCGATACTCGATGGACCAAGTATGCCGGTTAAATGCCCGACGTAGCAGGGTGTCGAGCGCATCGTGGAAGTGACACCCGCGAGCAGCGTCGCGAGTGATGGGTCGAGCAACCCATCCTTCCGGCTCAGGGTTAGCAGAGAAGTCGGTGTCGTGGCTCGAGCTGTCATCGCCACCTCCGTCGTCTGGGTCTCCTCCAGCAGCTACTCCAGAAGCTGGGGCGCCCAGTGATGGTGCAGGGGGCGCCTCCAGAGGAAGCACGGGGGAGCATCTCCTCACGGACTCTATCTCCTGCTGGAGCGAGAAGGAAGAGCCCTGCTGCTCCTGTCGTCGACGCTCCTGCTCCTCACGCAGGCAGTGGTGTAGTCTCTCCAAGTGGCTGGACTGTCCGGCCACGGGACAGCGAAGCGGACGCTCAGCAAGGCGGGAGGGTAAGAAGGGGATGACTGACTTTCGTGCAGTGTGTCTAAGTCGAGCCATCTACAAAAGACATCGCAAGCAAAAGGGTGAGAACAGAATTAATATGACCAGCAAATAATGAATCATAAGTAAATGAAGGATTAGAATAAAACATGATTTTCAGCAAGGTATAATATATAGTAGAACATAGGTTTGGTCGGTATGACCAACTTTTGAAGGGATATCAAAGTCAAGGCAGGGACAGAGGTCTATAGTCCTTAGAACGACCATTCTACTCTAGGTTAGCGGTCCTACAGTCAGCACGGCTTTGATACCACTTATGTCACACCCGGTTTTAGAAGGCAAACCGAATGCGAACCATGTACGTGCCAGGATCAGTTATTCACGTACACAGCAGTTACATAACATGGACATCATCACACAGTGCTCAAAATAGTATTAAAAGGGAAATAATAGTCGATTACATCATACGTCTGAGACGTCCATATAGTTCTTACAGTAAATCAAAGTGCGGAAAAGAAACGTAGATAAACGCGGCCTTCACAGGCAGCCGACTGGGGGGTTGCCGCTAACCCACACTTAGAACTCGTCGTGGTCTTGGAACTCCTGGAAGTCTCCTTCCACAGCTTCATCTTCGCCTGAGCAGTGGTTGCAATGCTGACAACCTGGGGATGGGGGGGTTTGGTGTGTAGAGCAAGGGTGAGTACACATCAACATACTCAGCAAGTATCCTGTTTGGCTGTAGTGGACTAGCTTTATGTGGGGATAAGTCAAGCAGTTGCTTTTAGTTGGTCAGATTATTACTTACTAGTGGAAAGCCAAGTTTTAGCATTAACCCAAGTTATTAACCCAAACGTACTCCTTTCCAAACGGAAAGAGTACCACTTACCAGCACCATAGTCATAACCAAAACCATCGATCTCATAACCACCTGTACCAAAGTATCTCTGATCAAGTACCACTAATCACTGGAGCTCCCTTGGCCGCTCATAACCGCGAGCACGGCTGATATATCAGTTTTCAAACACTCTGCAGAGGTTGCGCACTTTACCCACAAGCCGTGATTCCCATTCTGCCCGGAGATCATGACTCTCCATTGATCACTACCAAGGTGACCCAGCAGGGCATCACTACGTAGCCTTTACAAAGATTCCCCGGGGCTGTAGCCACCCGTTAGGTTTCCTAAATGCATCGCACTCCTCCCCAAGGGGCGAACCCAAACTTGGCAGAGCGAGCCGCATACACCGAGTCCCATTGACGGCACGACGGCTAAGTGAACTACACCCCGGATCCTCTAATTATTCAGCTAAGGGCACCCCATTCCACCCTCATGGTTGCACTGTTTTCCCGGGCGGTCATCCATAGAACAGGTCCTTACGGAGAGGCACTCGAGAAACCGCTCGAGCCCCCTTGATGACCACAAGTACAACATCATAATAAGAGAAGGGAAAACAGCGTATCATAGATAATCTCATCATGTTCATTGATTAGAGTTTGAGCAATAGCATAAAGCTAAACAATAATAATCCAACCCAAATAGGTAAACAAGGACATGGATAACAAAAGCTAGTCAATCCTTAGGCATAAATGTGTAATGCGGGGGGTGAATTAAATAATGAATAGGACATAGATAGGTCAAGGGACACTTGCCTCCACCAACCGACTGCTGCTCAGGGGCTTCTCCTGCGGGTTCCTCGGGCTCTTCAACCGGATCGTTCTCTATGCGAGCGCAAACATACATACATCCACACATTTAATACAAAGGGACAGTACACCATACAATAGAATGCAATAAGTAAACAGACGTTCCACGCGGGTTCGCGAGTACGGTTAAGAGAGAAAGAGGAAAAGACAGTCGAGAAACGATCACGTTACATGATTATAAATTAACCACTCGCTTAAGGGAAGGAAATTTAATGTAGACACTATGTTTAGCGTAAAGTAAAGTCATGTTTCATGTCTAATTATTATAAGCAGATGGAGATAAACAAAAGGATGGTCGCGCGGCGAGACGCGCGACAAAGCTCTCTAAAACAAATTAAGAAGTTAACGACTCGTCGCGCGGACCGAGCACGCAACGAGACACTTCGCCTTAGTTACGAGGAGACGTTAAGCGTCGCGCAACGAAGCGCACGACGGCATACGTCGACTAAACTGAGTCCAAAGTGGAACGTCGCGTGAATACACATGCGGCGTTACACCTTAAACAACCTGAAACAAAAACGGATCGTCGCGCGACGAAGCGCACGACGCAACACAAGATAGAATCTGAATTTAGACAAATCTGTCGCGCGGCGAAGTGCGCGACGCAACACGCTAATTAACGAATAATCACCGCGAGCGCAGGCGAGCGAAGATACGGTCGGGCGAGGCCGGGACGGGGGAACGGGCAGCCGAGCCGGGGCCAGGGCGGTTGAACCGGCCAGGGGGGCGGTTGAACCGGCCGGGGGCGGCCGAGTCGGCCGGGGCCGCGCCGGGGACGCGCCGGGGGCCGGAGGCCGCGCCGGGGTCGCGCCGGCGAGCAGGGGCCACCGGGGCCGCGCCGGGCCACGCCGGGGAGGGGCGGGGGCGGGCGGGCGCCGCCGGGCGGGCAGGGGCGGGCGGGCGCCGCCGCGGGCGAGCGCCGCCGCGGGCCAGGGGAGGGCGGGCGCCGCCGCGCGGGCCGGACAGGGGCGGGGGCGGGGTCGCGCGCGGGCGGGGGAGAGGGAGGGCGCGCGCGGGGGGGAAGAAGAGGAGGGAGAGGGAGAGATAGAGGAGAAGGGGAGGGGAGGGGAGCTCACCTTGGGGTCCAAAATCCGGTGATCGTCGTCTCCAAACCCTAGGGCACCACGGGGAGAGAGAGGTGGAAGAGGGAGAGGAGAGGTTGTTGCGCGGGAGATCCAAATGAGAGAGAGAGAGAGAGGAGGGGGGCGCATGGGGGGGTTTGGGCGCCAGGGGCGCGCAGGCCGGGGCGGGCCGGGCCGGTTGGGCTGGGCCGGGTCACTTCGCGGATCGAAAACCCACGACGAGCGTGGACCACTAAACGGAATTAAATCGCGAACCGAAATCCGGAACAGAACGAGACGAACACTCATCATCAGACAAAGAAATGCGCTTCGGCATGATGCAACACCCATGACACTTAGGTTTGGTTTATACATGACACGGACACCTGCCGCTATACTGGTTTGAAGTTGGGAAGAAGGAGCAAAAGGGGAAAGAGAAAAGAGAGTAACGCCCGAATTTGGTGAGAGAAAAGAAGAAAAAATTCTACCCCCAAATTCAGGGCGTTACAATGTTGCACCGTCTTAAGTCATTGCCGACTTAAGCCGATTGCTCCGTTAGTAGGGTATAGTGGTCACCCTAAGTCGAGTAAGCGTGAGCATGTTGCACCGTCTTAAGTCATTGCCGACTTAAGCTGATTGCTCCGTTAGTAGGGTATAGTGGTCACTCTAAGTCGAGTAAGCGCGAGCATGTTGCACCGTCTTAAGCCATTGCCGACTTAAGCCGATTGCTCCGTTAGTAGGGTATAGTGGTCACCCTAAGTCGAGTAAGCGCGAGCATGTTGCACTGTCTTAAGTCATTGTCGACTTAAGTCGATTGCTCCGTTAGTAGGGTATAGTGGCCACCCTAAGTCGAGTAAGTGTGTTGATTCCAAGTCTAGTCGAAGTCAATTGATAACCAAAGTGTGAATGCCTTTGAGAAGGAAATTTTTTATTGATGACATATTTTCCAATTACAGAGTACAACATTGCCCTGATAGCTTTTTGAGTCTTGCTACGGATAAAACTTCCTGAGGTGATCTATATTCCATGAGTTCCCCACTTCTGTGCTATCCATTTGAGTAAGCCGATATGATCCTGGCCGAGTGACCTCCGACACCATGAATGGCCCTTCCCATAGCGGTGACAATTTGTGTCGTCCTTCTCCAGTTAGAATTCGGCGAAGGACCAAGTCTCCCACTACGAAGGATCGATGTCGTATAGCCTTATCATGATAGCGCCTCAGGGTCTACTGGTATCTAGCTGATTGAATTACTGTATTCAATCGCTCTTCTTCCAGTACGTCAATATCTTCTAGCCTCGTAGCTTCTGCTTTGGCTATGCTTTCGAAGACCAGCCATGGTGCCCCAAACCTGAGGTCGGCAGGTAGCACTACCTCCGAACCATAGACCATGAAGAAGGGGGTGTTTCCATGCAGAGCTCGACTGGGTTGAGTTCTTAGGCTCCAAACCACATAAGGTAACTCTCTGATCCACTTCCCTGCGAACTTTTCATTTTTGTCGAAGACTTTCTTCCTGAGTGCTTCCAGTATCATTCCATTAGCCCTTTCCACCTGACCATTGGCTCTTGGGTGTGCTATCGATGCATATTTGATCTGGATGCTCCGTTGTTCGCAGAAATCAAAGAATTCAGAGCTAGTGAAATTGGATCCTAGGTCGGTTATGATGCTATTTGGTATCCCAAACCTGAATATTATATCTTGTATGAATTCCACTGCCTTGGCTGAAGTTAGAGAAGCAATGGGTTTGTATTATATCCATTTGGTGAATTTATCAATGGCGACCAACACGTGAGTATAGCCTCCCTGAGCTTTCTTGAAGGGTCCAATCATGTCCAGTCCCCAGCATGAAAATGTCCATGTTATGGGTATGGTCTGCAGTTGCTGTGCTAGTAAATGTTGTTGCTTTGACAAGAATTGGTAAGCTTCACATCTCTGGACTAACTCGGCTGCATCACTCTTTGCTGTCGGCTAGTAGAAACTAGACCTGAAGACTTCCCAACCAGAGTTCTAGATGTTGCGTGTATTCCACACTATCCGGCGTGAATCTCATCTAGTAGTTGTCTCCCAGTGATCGAGGAAATGCATTTCATGAGGACTCTCGTTGCACCCCTTCTGTACAGTGCCTCCCCTATGAGGGTGTAGTGGGCCGACTGTCTTGCGATACACTCTGCTGCGACCTTGTCATCCGGTTCTTCTTCATTTTTTATATACTTGATGATAGGCTCTCTCCAGTCATTAGAGTCTGACTCTGGTTGGCTCAAAGCGTTGCACTCTTCCGCCTGATCTGAGGGAATGCTTGGGCGTGACACTTCCTGGACGAAAACTCCGGGTGGGACCTGAGCTCGACTGGATCCTAGTTTCGACAACGCGTCTGCTGCTTGCGTTGCAATCTCTTTCCACATGATGAAATTCCATCCCTTCAAATTTGTCTTCTAATTTTCGGACAGTTGTACAGTACTTGCCCATAGAATTAGTCGAGCAATCCCAGTCTTATTTATCTAACTTATGACCACCAGTGAATCTCCGTATATCATCAACCTATTAATGCCCAGAGATATGGCAATGTTCAATCCGTGAATCAGAGCTTCATATTCTGCTGCATTATTTGATGCTAAGAATGACAACTGAAGAGCATATTTGAGTTGTTCACCTCCAGGGGCAATGAAGAGGATTCCTGCACCTGCTCCCTGCAGTTTTAGCGAGCCATCGAAATACATTCGCCATACTTCTGTAGCCTCTAGGTTGTGAGGTACTTGTTGCTCGGTCCATTCTGACATGAAGTCAACCAGTGCTTGAGTCTTTATTGCGGTGCGAGGCCGAAACTCGATGTCGTGAGCTCCCAGCTCGCAGGCCCACTTGGCTATTCTCCCGATGGCTTTCTTTTGTGAAGAATATCCCCTATTGGAAACCCGGTGACTACTATGACTTTGTGGTCGTCAAAGTAGTGACGGAGTTTACGAGCAGTTAGAAGTACTGTGTATAATAATTTTTGAACTTGAGGATACTTCTTTTTAGAGGGCCCTAGAACTTCACTGATGACGTAGACCGGATGCTGTTCTGGGTATGCATGCCCTTCTTCTGCCCGCTCGACTACTAACGCGGTGCTCACCACGTGAGTCGTGCAGGAGATGTATAACAGCGGATCTTCTGCCGACTGATCTGGCATGGCTCGGCGTGGCGGCTTTAGTACCGGTGGCGTGGTCAAGAACTTTTTTAGCGCATCGAGAGCTTCCTGTGCTTCTGTGGTCCACTGGAACTTGTCCACCTTCTTGAGAAATTTGTAGAATGGTAGCCTTTTTCTCCTAGCCTTGATATGAACCTACTCAAGGCTGCCATGCATCTAGTAAGCCTTTGCACTTTCTTCTGTGATCGTGGTGCTTCCATTCTCATGATAGCCTCGATTTTTTCCGGGTTGGCTTCAATTCCTCGGTGGCTGACAATGAATTCGAGCAACTTCCCTGCTGGTACTCCAAAGACACATTTTTCTGGATTGAGCTTCCACCGGTATCGCCTCAGGCTGTTGAAGACCAGCTGCAAATCTTCAATGAAGTTTTCTGAGTTTTCTGTTTTGATCACCACATCATCGACATAGGCTTCCACCCGCTTGCCCCAGTGATCGGCTAGGCATGTTTGAATAGCTCTCTGGTAAGTCGCTCCAGCGTTCTTGAGGCCGAACGACATGGAGGTATAGCAAAAAGCTCCAAACGGGGTAATGAATGTTGTTTTTTTCCTCATCCTCTTTTGCTAGGCTGATCTGATGGTATCTAGAGTAGCAGTCTAGGAAGGACAACATAGAACATCCAGCGGTCGAATCTACCACTTGATCTATTCTAGGAAGTCTGAAGGGATCCTTTGGACAGTGTTTGTTGAGATCTGTATAGTCGACGCACATGCGCCAATCCACTTTATTCTTTTTTAGTACAAGAACAGGATTTGCTAACCACTCAGGATGCAGTACTTCTCTAATGAACCCTGCTGCAACTAAGCGAACTAGCTCAGCACGAATAGCTTCTCTCTTGTCAGGTGTGAAACTCTGCAACTTTTGTCAGATCGGCCTTGCCTGGGGATAGACCTTCAGTTTGTGCTCGGTCAGTTATCTCAGGACTCCCAGCATATCCGCAGGCTTCCATGCGAATACGTCTCGATTATCTTGCAGAAATTGGACGAGCGCGCCTTCCTATTTGTCATCCAGGCTAGAGCTGATGATGGCAGTCTTGCGTTCGTCCACAAACCCGAGGTTGATTCTCTTCGTCTCCTCAGTCGGTCGCATAGAGGTCACGACTTGAGCTTCATTTGCAGGTATCACGAGGTCTTCCTCAGGCTTTGAGTTCGCCTGTGCGGAGGAAGTCGTTGGTGGTTTGGTGGTGAGGGCAGCCTGAATGGCCACTCGGAAGCATTCCGCGGCGCCTTGGAAGTCAGCGCGTACGGTGATGATTCCTTGTGGTCCTGGCATCTTCAATATCATGTATGAATAGTGCGGAATGGCCATGAATTTCGCCAATCCCGGCCTGCCGATGATGGCATTGTATCCGCGGTCGAAGCTCGCTACCTCGAACCTCAGGAACTCGGTTTTGTAGTTTTCCAGAGTTCCAAAGGTGACCGGCATGTAGATGTGTCCAAGTGGGTATTCTCCTTCAGTCGGCACAATGTCGAAGAAAGGAGTGTCTGACTCGTGGAGCTCTTTGAGTGCAACTCCCAAGCCTAAGAGTGTCTGGGGGAAGGTGACATTGATGCTGCTTCCCCCGTCCACCAACACCTTCTTTACCCTGCTCTGTCGGATCACCGGATCAACGAGGAGAGGGTACTTGCCTGGATGATCGAAATTGAGCCATTGATCCGCCCGAGTAAAGGTGAACGGGTGTTCTGACCATCGATACGGGGCGGGAGCACTGGTGGCCGCCACCAGTATCTGGCGATCGTTGAGCTTCTGCTGCCTTTTGTTCTCTTGTGACCCGTGTCCGCCGAAGATGACGTTGACTTCTCCATCGACGCGCAGGAACGCTCCGCCTCCTCCCCCTTCCTGCCGCTGAGGTTGTCGAGGTTCTCTGGGTCCTCCTCGTGGTGGGGGAGGTGGTAGAGGTTGGAAGGGTCGGCCATTCCCGACGGAGTGCTTGAAGTCTCTGCAGTTCCGGAGGGTATGACGCATATCCTTGTGGTACGGGCACTGAGCGTCGAGGATGTCGTCCAATGTTCGTTCGCCTCCGCGGGGTGCCCCTCGGGCATGAGAGACGGGTGGTCCATCAGCATGGACTTCTTCGCGAGGCCTCTTCTCCCAGCGCTTGTCGGTTTGCTGGTTCGCGTCGCGCCGTGGTGCGGATGGAGTGTTCCTCCGATGAGGTCCTGGGCATGCTCATCGGCGGTGATGTAGAGGTCTGCCTCCCTAAACAGCTGTTCGGAAGAGGTCGATGCTTTTTGTAGTATGGCTCGGACGAAGGTCGAGTCATTAGATCCTCGGTAGAAGTCCTCGATCACTGTTGCTTCTGCAACCTCGGGAATACGATTTCTCATGGTCTGAAACCTTTTGAGGTATGACCGAAGAGTCTCATCCCCTCGGCGCCTGATGGATTTGAGGTCCCATGGCTGCGCCGGCTTGTCGGAGAGGGATTGGAAGTTGGCGATAAAATGCCGACTGAAATCGCTCCAATCGTCGATGCAGTGTCGGGGCAGGTGTCGTAGCCATTGCAGTGCATCTTGCCTGAGGACGATGGGCAAGTACGCAGTCATCACATCTTCAGTTGCCCCAGTGGTCCGGGCAGCGGTGGTATAGACAGCCAACCAGCCTCCCAGGTCCTGTTTAGGCTCGTACTTGTCGACGTTGGAGACTTTGAAGTTTAGGGGCCACTGAATGGCCCTAAGACGTGGAGTGAGCGCAGATACTCCACACGTGTCCTCCTGTCGACGATTGTGGTGTCGGTCCTGGGCAGGGGAGTTGCCGATGTGCTGCCTCGACCGTCCCTGGGTTGTGCCGCTAGTTGAAGCCGTTGTCGACTCAACCCTAGTGGCCTGACTTCGTGCATGGATGTCATAATCCCGATCATACTCTTCTCGGCACCGGATCTCGTTCTCATGTCGCCGTTCGTGCGAAGCATTGATGGAGCTTCGCGTGTCCCGCCAACTATTGATGGCGTGTCGTAGATCGCTCGGAGGATGAGCGAGAGGCAGAAGATGATTAGCTGCCCGAGTGAGCAGTCGCCGATAGCCCTCAGCATCTGGAGTCCAGGGGAGGCCATCAGCTATCCGGGCCAACACTCCACCGACCTCGCTTAGTGTGTTCATGGCTCGGGCGAAGTCAGGGTTCAGGTTTCATCCGAAGAGAGGGTTCTCTCGGTGTTGTCTCGCCTCCTACTCGGCTTGCTCTTGAGCTTGCCGACGATCACGTCGGTGGGAGTTCTTCCTTTCCCTGAAGACTCGTTCATCAGGAGTTTCTCCCACCTCCGAGATCTCATCTCATGATACAGGCTGCGCCGGGTCTCGTTCTCCGGCTTCATGATGTCGCCGAGCATTACGGCGTCGTTTCCTTCGTCGGCGAGCTTCTCGCTGAGGAGGTTCTTTCCCAGGCACGGTTGGTTCATCGTCGGAGATGGGGGACGATTCTGTTATCCTTTAAGGGCGGAGGTGCTAGAAGAGCAGGTTGACGGGCCTTTATCTCATTTGCTTCTCTTTTCCTTGTAATCCGTGTCCATCTTTCCGTGGATGAGGTGGACAACAGGGTTCTCCGGGTAAACGAATCCTCTGCTCCTAGCTTGCAGGAGGTAGTCTTTGCCCGGAGCGATGGGGGTTGCGTTATTTTCTGCTTTGTTTCGGCTTTTTCGGAGATTTTCAAGGAAGGCTTCTTCTCCGGTGGATCCGCTATACGATGCAGAATCCCTTCTTCGTCTACCACGGACGAGATGGTTCCAAAGCAGAACACGGATCCAGGGCGGAGAGCGATCTTGTGCTGAAAAGTGATGGCCATTGAGCTAGCTTGGATCAGCGACACACCCTCTACCTGGCGCGCCAGCTGTCGGTGTTTGGGACCCGACCACGCACCCGGGGTTACCCCTCGAGGTGCTTTTGGATAGGACAGTGTTACTGACTGTAGCTCGATGGTTCGTGCTAAGCGCACGAGAGACGATGGACAATTTTATACAGGTTCGGGCCGCTTGGAGAGGAGTAACACCCTACTTCCTGGTGTGGATCTTTATGTGGTGGGATTACAAGGGGGATTCTCTAGTTCGAAGGATGCTAGAGAATGGAGTAGATGGCTAATGATTGAGTTATCCTTTGATGGGGTGCCCCCTAGGCCTTAATTACTCGACCGTGGGGCGTTACATGCGGGTATGATAACTATGTGCTCCTAAGTAATAGTGAACCGACTGAACTTATCTCCCTATTATCCTGCCGACTTATCCTCGTTTAGTTCCGACGTCTAAGGGCGCTGCGCGGGAGAATCGGATCGATGCTGTGGATAATGTTTAAACCCATTGAGCCGCCTGGGCTCAAGTCTGTACAATCTTACGTCGATCCATTCTGCTAGTGATTCCTCTCCTGGCCCACGAAGGGATGGCCTTATGAAGTAATGGGCCCAGAGTCTTTCGCGAGGCCTTCTAGTGGACCCGAGGGATATCTGTCCCCCACAGAGTAGGCATAGTAGCCGGTTGTGTAGGCGCTGTGATCCACGGGGCAGTAGATGAGAGTGAGGCGGGAGAACCAGTCAGAGAGCGTGGAACGGGCTTAGAGTGTCAACGTGTCCACAATGCAGTAGTTGAGAGAGGGATGGGAGAACCAGTCGGGGCATGTGGGGCGGACCTGGAGTGTCAGCACGGAGGGTGAAGCCGTGGTATCACCAGGTACCCACATTAGATTTTTATATAGAGTAGTAATAGATAAATAGGTATTGAGATGTTTATTCAAATATAATTATTGTTTATTTATAAACATTAAGGTATGTGTGGTCTGGTGGTTACCCTTTATCTTAGGAATAAAATTAAGAGTTAATTATCCTGCTTAATAATCAATAAAAGAGAGAGAAAATACTTACATCATTTTCTCTCTCTCAAATACGGAAGGAGGGTAAAAACTAATAGGGTGTTTGGTTTGAGTAATGAGCTAGTCCATAATTTTCTCACTTTTCTTTTTTTCAGTTGTAAAATAGGATAAGTTGATCTATTACCACCTCATTCTTTACAATTAATTAGTTAAAACTAATATTAAGAATGATAAACTTATAGAATAGATCTATGATACATCGTCTTATTTTTATATTGAATAATTCTTTAAACCAAACATCCCCTTAGAAATTAATCATGTCACTCTTTTTTTTCAGAATTACTATAGGTCCCAACACAGCTGAATCTGTCCCTGTCGTAGAGCTACCCAGAAGCTTCCTTTGTCTCTATCGATGCTGACTCCTTCACCCCAACAGCTCCCAATGTTTCCACCTTCCCCTCTCCACGCTGCTTTCCTCTCCCAGCGAGCAGTCAGCAGTCAGCAGCACCACCGGTCTCCTCCACAACAAAAAACAGATATTCTATCGTCAGCAATCCTGCGTTCCCTGCCCGACGGAGGTGCTTCCCTCGTTGCTGCGTTGCACTGCGGCGGCCTCGAGCTTGTTGTCGATTCCAGCTCCATGCGCCCATGATTTACTTTACTTGTGTAAGATCACCAATCTCCAGTCTCTACTGCTATTTCCCCCTTTGCGTTGCTGGAAAATAATTGGTTTGTCCATTTAGATTCACTAATTTTATGCGTGTTTCCAATTCTAGGTTTTCTCGAGTCTGTAGCGGTTTTTATCAGCTGCTTGCCTTCTGCAGAAGAAAAAGAAAAAAAAAAGAACAGCTTTGTTACTACTTCCCATCGTTCACCCATTCATATTTTTTTTCTTGGTTCACAAAGTAAGAGGAAGCACAAACTACTCCAACTTCATGGCGGACTTGGCGCTAGTTGGCTTAAGGTGGGCAGCATCGCCGATTGTCAAGGAGCTTCTTACTAAAGCTTCAGCTTACCTCAGTGTGGACATGGTGCGTGAGATCGAACGACTACAAGACACTGTCCTGCCACAGTTCGAGTTGGTGATTCAAGCGGCCCAGAAGAGCCCCCATAGGGGCAAGCTGGAATCCTGGCTTCGGCGTCTCAAAGAAGCCTTCTATGATGCCGAGGACCTGCTGGACGAGCATGAGTACAACGTCCTTAAGGCCAAGGCCAAGAGCGGAAAAGGTCCCCTGCTCCGAGAGGATGAAAGCTCCTCCACTGCAACCACTGTCATGAAGCCTTTTCATTCTGCTATGAACAGGGCACGCAACTTGCTCCCTGGGAACAGAAGGCTAATTAGCAAGATGAACGAGCTCAAAGCTATTCTGACAGAAGCCAAGCAGCTTCGAGATCTTCTTGGCTTACCACATGGCAATACTACCGAGTGCCCAGCTGCAGCACCTACCGATGTTCCCACAACTACATCACTTCCCACTTCCAAGGTTTTCGGTCGTGACAGGGATCGTGATCGCATAGTAAAATTTCTTCTCGGCAAGACAACAACTGCTGAGGCAAGCTCAACTAAGTACTCCGGTTTGGCCATTGTTGGATTGGGAGGAATGGGGAAGTCTACCTTAGCACAATATGTCTATAATGACAAGAGGATTGAAGAATGCTTTGATGTCAGGATGTGGATCTGTATCTCGCGCAAACTTGATGTGCATCGTCACACAAGGGAGATCATTGAGTCCGCAAAAAAGGGGGAGTGCCCACGTGTCGATAATCTCGATACTCTCCAGTGCAAACTACGAGACATACTACAACAGTCAAAAAAATTCCTGCTTGTCTTGGATGATGTTTGGTTTGAAAAATCTGATAGTGAAACAGAGTGGGACCTACTCCTTGCTCCATTAGTCTCTAAACAGCCAGGAAGCAGAGTTTTGGTGACTTCTCGACGTGAAATGCTTCCAGCCGCTGTTTGCTGTGAACGAGTTGTTCGTTTGGAAAACATGGATGATACTGAGTTCTTGGCTCTCTTTAAACAGCATGCTTTCTCTGGAGCAAAAATCAAAGACCAGCTGTTACGCACGAATCTGGAACATACTGCAGCGGAGCTTGCTAAAAGGCTTGGACAATGTCCTTTGGCAGCGAAAGTTCTTGGTTCTCAGCTGTGTAGGAAAAAGGATATTGATGAATGGGAAGCTGCTCTAGAGCTTGGAGATTTAAGTGATCCCTTGACATCTCTGTTGTGGAGCTACGAGAAGTTAGATCCATGTCTGCAAAGGTGCTTCTTGTATTGCAGCTTGTTTCCAAAAGGTCATAGATATAGACGTGGTGAGTTGGTTCAACTTTGGGTGGCAGAAGGATTTGTTTGTTCATGCAATTTGAGTAGGAGAACATTGGAAGAGGTTGGGATGGATTACTTCACTGAGATGGTCTCTGGATCTTTCTTCCAATTGGTTCCTGAAAGACTTTATTCATACTATACCATGCACGATATCCTTCATGATTTGGCAGAGTCACTCTCTAGGGAAGACTGCTTCAGATTGGAAGATGATAATGTTACAAAAATACCAGGCACTGTTCGATATCTATCTGTTCATGTTGAGAGTATGCAAAAGCATAAGAAAATTATCTGCAAGCTACTTCATTTACGCACCATTATCTGCATCAATCCACTAATGGATGGTGCAAGTGATCTTTTTGATCAAATGCTACACAACCAAAGAAAATTGCGTGTATTGTATTTGTCATTTTACACCAGCAGCAAGTTGCCGGAATCTATTGGTGAGCTAAAGCACCTCCGGTATTTGAACCTTGTCAGGACATTAATTTATCAAATGCCTAGATCATTATGTACTCTCTACCACTTACAATTACTTTGGTTGAACTGCATGGTAGAGAGATTGCCTGACAAACTTTGCAATTTAAGTAAGCTGCGACATCTAGGAGCATACCCATATTACTTTCATGGTTTCGTGGATGAAAGGCCTAATTACCAAGTTCCGAACATAGGTAAGCTAACTTCACTACAGCACATTTATGTCTTTTCTGTGCAAAAGAAGCAAGGGTATGAGTTGCGACAGCTGAGGGACTTGAATGAGCTTGGTGGCAGTTTAAGAGTAAAAAATCTTGAGAATGTCATTGGAAAGGATGAAGCCTTAGAGTCGAAGCTATTTCTGAAACGTCGCCTTAAAGAGTTGGCACTTGAGTGGAGTTCCGAGAATGCAACGGATATCCTGCACTTGGATATTCTAGAAGGTCTAAGACCACCACCCCAACTGAGTAAGCTCACAATCGAAGGTTACAAATCTGACACATACCCTGGGTGGTTACTTGAGCGATCCTATTTTAAGAATTTGGAATGTTTTGAGCTTAATAATTGCAGTTTATTAGAAGGTCTGCCACCTGATGCCAGGCTGCTTCGGCGTTGCTCTAGGCTACATATAAAAAACGTTCCAAATTTGAAGGAACTATCTTATCTTCCAGCAGGCCTTACAGAGTTGTCAATTCACAAGTGTCCACTGCTTATGTTTATCACCAACAATGAGCTAGGACAACATGGCTTGAAGGAAAATGTAATGAAGATAGACGACCTGACATCAAAACTTGCATTGATGTGGGAGGTGGATTCAGGTTCATGTATTAGGAGAGCGCTATCAGAGGACTGTTCATCTCTGAAGCAGATTATTATGACACTAATGGATGATGATATATCAAAGCACCTCCAAATTATTGAAAGTGGTCTAGAGGAAGGAGGAGAAAAGGTATGGATGAAAGAAAACATCATCAAACCATGGCTCTTTTGCCATGAGCAGAGGATAAGTTTCATTTATGGGAGGGCCATGGAGATGCCACTAGTTCTACCGTCAGGACTCTGTAGTCTTTCTCTTTGTTCATGCAGTATTACAAATGAAGCTTTAGCTATTTGCCTTGGTGGCCTTACTTCACTGAGGAATTTAGAATTGAAATATAATATGGAATTAACTACACTTCCAACAAAAGGAGTGTTTGAGCATTTAGCAAAGCTTGACAGGTTGTTTGTAAGTGGTTGTTTGTGTCTCAGATCACTGGGTGGCCTACGTGCTGCTCCATCTCTTTCCTTTATTAACTGTTGGGATTGTCCTTCTTTAGAGCTAGCACGTGGAGCAGAACTAGTTCCGTCGAACCTTGATAGATACCTCAACATCCGTGGCTGCATTCTTTCAGCTGATTCATTCATTAACGGCCTGCTGGACCTTAAATACCTTTCCATTGATAGCTGCAGAAGCTCCCTATCCTTGTCGATTGGCCACATGACCTCGCTTCAATCATTACATCTAGTTGGTCTCTCCGATCTTTACCTTGTTGAAGGCCTGTCTTGCCTGCGCCTTAAGTTCCTACAACTAGTAGACGTTCCAAACCTCACTGCAAAGTGCATCTCACAGTTTCGTGTCCGGGTATCGCTCACCGTTAGTAGCTCCGTATTGCTCAACCACATGCTCATGGCTGAAGGGTTTAGGGTCCCACTGAATCTTTATCTTTTAGATTGCAAGGAGCCGTCGATTTCGTTTGAAGATCCTGCAAATCTGTCATCTGTCAAGTGCCTGCAGTTTTTGCGTTGTGAAACGGAGTCCCTGCCAGGAAATCTAAAATCTCTCTCAAGTCTGGAGAGTCTTCATATAGGGCGTTGCCCCAACATAGCATCTTTACCAGATCTGCCATCCTCCCTCCAGCGCATAACTATATGGGATTGTCCCGTCTTGATGAAGAATTGCCAAGAACCTGATGGAGAAAGCTGGCCAAAGATTTCGCACGTTCGTTGGAAGAGCTTTCTACCAAAATGGATCCAGCTTGCTTAGAGTTGCCACTTTGAAATAAATGAGAAGGTACAGGTTCTACTAATTCATTTTTTCCAGCACAATTGATGAGTTTCTCAATATTTAAAACATTTCATGTTCTAAACAGGCACCTTGACGTCACCCCTCTTCTCTTGAAGCTCCAGAGTTCAGGCTCAAGTCAGAAGCCAATCCGTCGTTAATGCTGCCGTCCCCGCGGTTCCCTGTTTTTGCCGCTTGTATTGCTCCGCTATTTCAGTTGCTATATCATTCATTCCTTGGTTGTGCACAATTGCCAATATGTATTTCTCTGACAGAATGAAGTAATAACTGTGGCTAGGGCTTTTGTTTTCATGTGCACAATTGCTATATCATTCATGTGGCAATTAGTATAAATACTCCAGGCAATGCAATAGAGAAGATAGGTCTCTATTTTAGTTGTCCGCTATTTTAGTTCATTTTCCTGCACTTGTGCTTGTGGATGGTGTGGCAGAGAAGTTCACCATGGAACCAGTTCCAGTAATGTGTGCGCTACAGTCAAAATAGGTCTTAATTCTCTGCTACGTACAGTCAAAACGTGTCTGCTACAGTCCGAGTGTTTCTGGAGATTCGTTGTTGGCGGATGATGAGCTACATTTGTACAGTATGGATTGAGCTCGAGGACTTGTTCATCTCCTTGCTCTATTACCAGTTAAAAGGTGATTGCTTGTTCTCTGTCACCAATCGGATTGATTACCAGTGTGCTTGCTGGCGTAAGAGATGAAAAGGCGTTGTATTTTTTTTTTTGAACGAACGGCACGAGATTGTGCACGTTTCTATTAATAAAGAAGAGAGTGAAGCAGTGCCCAAGAGACACCGCAGGAAGGGTACATAGAGGTTACGTAATTACAACATAGGTAAAAGCGCAAGAAGGTGCATAGCACCTGCGACACCCCACAGCCTTGCCTCTGCCTTAATTGCTGCTAGCAGATCTGCCACTGACCTCTCTTGCCTTTGGAAGGTGCGGTTGTTCCTTTCCAGCCAAATGTGCCAGACCACCAGTAGGAGCAGGGAGCGCGTTCCCTTTTTGGGCACAGCGACTGAGCCGACCATAAACCACCACTGCTTGATGGAAGTAGAGTCCGGCCAGGTAGCTGGAGCTAAAGGGCCAATGGAGAGCCAAGATGCTAGGGCGTCCCAAATTCTCCTCGAGTAGCGGCAACCAGCAATAATGTGATGAGCTGTCTCAGGGTGCCGCTTGCAAAGCGGGCAAGAAGGACTGTGCGGCCATCCACGAGCTGCGAGCCTATCAGAGGTCCAAACCCGGTTGCGGATGATAAGCCAAGCGAATAGTTTGCATTTCGATGGCCCCCATGGCTTCCAAATAAGGGCTTTGATATTGGAACAAGTGTGACCCATGAATTGAATCCGGTAAGCAGAGGCTGCAGAATATTCACCGGAGGCGTTGTAGATCCAATCGATGCGATCCTCTGTGTTCTGCACCAAGGAGACCGAATGGGCGAAGGACCAGAGCTCCACAAACTGTTTTAGATGATCCGCCGTGTGGATCGCGTGAAGATCAATGCGGCTGACCCACGTGCTGTCAGTCAAGGCCTCCCGAACAGAGAGCCTGCAGTCAGAGGAGGCAGCGAAGATGTCAGGCGCAATGTCCTTGGGTCGTCGACCGTTGACCCAGGCACAATGCCAGAAGGAGGTCCTGGCGCCGTCGCCAATTGCGATTCTCGTGGCTGCTGCAAAGAGTAGTTTATCAGTGTCGTTGCAAGGGGTCTGTAACCCTGCCCAAGGGGCCTCTGGGACCTCCCACTCCCGCCACAGCCAGCGGAGCCGCAGCGCCCTTGCAAAGCGATGGATGTCAAGTACGCCGAGCCCCCCAAGATCCAACGGCCTCGCCACCGTCGGCCAGTTAACCTTGCACTTGCCACCAGTGAGGTTCTCATTTCCTGCCCAGAGGAAACGCTTCCTAAATTTGTCAATTTTTTCGAGCACCACCTTAGGTACATTAATGGTCGTAAGAGTGTGAACAGGTTGTGCAGACAACACGGATTTGACCAAAACGAGTCTTCCTGCAAAAGTGAAATTGCGACCTTGCCAGCATGTTAGCTTGCTGCTAACCTTATCGAGAAGATACTGGAAGTCAACTTTTTTGAGCCTCTCAACCGACAAAGGAATCCCAAGGTATTTAATAGGGAATTGCGATCTTGAAGCAGGGAAGCCAGCAAGAATTTCGTCGAGATTGAGGGCAGCACATTTAATCGGAACGACTGAGGATTTCTGAATATTGGTACGCAAACCAGTCGCTTCCCCGAATTGATGTAGCAAGGTTGCGAAGGAATCCAGCTCTCTCTTATCAGGTTTGACAAAGATGATGGCATCATCCGCATACATAGCGATCCGGAGACGTGTTCTAGCCTTGGCAACTCTAGATAGAATGCCAGCCTCGGTGGCCAAGTGGAGGAGGCGCTGCAGGGGATCAATGGCGAGCACGAATAAAAATGGCGAGAGGGGGTCTCCTTGCCTTAGGCCCCTACCATGAGTGATTGATTGACCAGGAATTCCATTTAGAAGCACTTGAGAACTGCAGGTAGCCAATAAAGATGCCACCTAATCTCGCCATTTAGGAGGGAAGCCAAGATGAGCCAAGAGAGCGAGTAGGTAGTCCCACCGAACAGAGTCAAAGGCTTTCGAGATGTCAAGCTTGACAAGAAGCATGGGAGTTCCATTGCGGTGATATCTCCTGGCCATGTTGCGGACGAAAAGAAAGTTGTCGTGCATCAAAACTGAAGGTTTTTGGTGGTATGCTCCATTCTGTTCAATGTCCTAAACCCTAGACACAAAATGTAAAACCTTACACGCTGGTTTGCAGCATCTATAACCAAAGTGTATCATTCATTGATTGCACGGCGCTTCTGCGCAGCATCTATCTGTTGCTGTTGCTGCTGCTGATCAATCGCTGTGCTGTTCAACAGCAACGTGTCCGCGCGGGCGTCAAAGCTATTCTGACTGAGCAGGCTACCATAAACATTGACATCCATCTGTTCTTGCAAAATTTGAAAAATAAATACTTCGGATCCAAATCACTTACTCAAATAGTGAGAAAATCTGGAGACTCGCATTTCTGGTCTGGACTCATGAAAATTAAAGAAAGTTTCTTGAGCAGGGGGAGGTTCAATGTAGGTGACGGTCAAATGACTAGGTTCTGGGAGGATAGATGGATCCTCGATAGGCCACTTAAGGACCATTGTCCGAACCTTTTTAATATTGTGCGTAAAAAGAATGCTTTAGTCAATGATGTTATGAATGGAAATATACCCAACCTATCCTTTCGTAGATCTATTATTGGAGTGAAGCAGGTTGAGTGGCATAATTTATTAAATTTGATGGCAACCGTTTCTTTAGAAGAACCGAGAGACAAATTCATTTGGGGGGCTCACAAAGATGGACTTTTCTCAGTTCGCTCAATGTACTTTCTTTTAATGAATTCTCCCCCTGTAAATCGCAATATACTTTGGAGTCTAAATCTTCCTCTGAAAATTAAGATTTTCTTGTGGTATTTAGGCAGGGGAGTTACTCTCACCAAAGACAATTTAGCTAAGCGAGGCTGGAAAGGTTGTTTAAAATGCAGATTTTGTAATCAAAATGAGTCTATTCAACATCTGTTTTTTGATTGTTACCTTGCTAGAAATATTTGGAGAATTATTTACTTTGCCTTAAATATAGAGAGACCGAACAATATTAATCATATAATTGGGTCCTGGATTGCTAACAAGGGAACAACACATAGAAAAAATCTTCTAATTGGAGTGGCGGCAATGTTTTGGTCTATTTGGCTTTGTCGCAATGATGTTGTTTTTACTTTTAAACCAAAACCATCAATTATGCAGGTTCTTTTCAGGGCAACATACTGGCTCAGATTCTGGAGATTGTTGCAGAAAGAACAACCTCAACACGAGATCCTTGCGGTATGTCAATCCTTAGAGGTGGTGGCTATGGAGATCTTTGCAAGCCATGGATGGAGGTCCAATGCTAGATTAGAAGGAGCTTGATTTGTTGATGTTTTATTTCAAAGAATGTTTACGATGGATGATTGTTTTTTCGATTTGTAAGGCCGTATGTAAGAGATTGCAAAAGGCTGGAACATTTTGTTTCCATAATCAAAAAAATATGTTCTTGCAATGCTGATTCGGAAGAGAATTGGAGGGAATTAAATTCATTTCTATTTAATTTTAACTAAGAGATAATTTAATCCTCTCTAATCCTTTTTTGGATTGCTCTAACCGAACAAGCCTATTATTTATACGCATCTTTCCAGAGCCCTCATACATTCGAGTAGCAGTCCTATTCCTAATAGAAATCTACACTCAAGTTCTAATTAAAGCACATGTATATATATATTTTTATATATATAGGGGTTGAAGCAACTCTTCTAAGATTCAGGGTTTAATAGCGAATTGACATATTATATGCGAACAACTCAGAATTACACTTGCCTCAAGTCAACCAGAGACAACTAGCTATCTTAGAGCAGTCCCAATCCAAAACACTACTTATTGTTAAATAACGTAGTTGTCGCAGATCCCCGATCCGGACTCCGAACCCTCCCAACAGCAGTAGGGACGTGAGAAGTTGTAGAAGCCCGCTCTCTTCCCAGCAACTCAACACAGAGAGGAACAACAGACACAGTGGATGGAAGCTCTTTCTATCTCTATTTCTTATGATGGGTATGGGTACATATATATAACCTGTGTACCCCCTAAGGGCAGTTTCGATATTAGCCCATTAAACCCCTTTTAAGGTTTCTCAACACTCCCCCTTGGGCGAATACCGTGACGACTTATGTCTCATCAAAACTCCGAAAAACCCAGTGGGAAAAAATGGAGAAAGAGAGCATAGTGCCACTCGATGTATTGCACTTGTTGCCTCGTTAAAAACCATCTGTGAGAAACTTCAGGAAAACTCACAATGGGAAAAAGAGTACAACTGGTGTCTTCAGGACAACTATAACCTTCAAGGTGTATAATATACGATCTTCAGGTCGAATTGTAAGGGCTGAAATTCAGAGGTGATCTCCCCCTGAACCCTGCAGGTCTCTCAAATGCCTCATCCCTATACCTCGTACACATTTTCTGAATGTGACTGCAGGTAAGGATTTAGTGAATAAATCAGCCAGATTATCACAAGACTTGACTTGCAGGATTTTTACCTCACCCTCGTTCTGGAGTTCATGAGGATAAAAATACTTAGGACAGATATGCTTAGTCATATTGCTCTTAATATAGCCCATTTCCATTTGTGCAACACATGCAGCATTATCTTCATAGATAATGGTGGGGGTATTTGCGGTGTTATAACCACATGACTTCTGGATGTAGTTAGTCATCCGTCGTAGCCAAGCACATTCTCATGTGGCTTCATATAGTGAGATTATTTCTGAGTGGTTAGTAGACGTCGTTACTAATGTCTGTTTGCACGATCTCCAGGATACAGCAGTGCCACCACATAGAAATACAAAGCCAGTCTGAGATATACCATTATGGGGATCTGACTGATATCCAGCATCAGCATAGCCCACCATAGTCTGGTCCTGATTCTTTGGAAAAAACAGGCCAAGATCTTGAGTGCCTTTGAGGTATCTAAGTATAGTCTTAACACCTACCCAATGTCTTCTGGTTGGGTTTGCACTGTATCTAGCTAGTAGATTTACCGCGAATGCAATATCAGGCCTGGTGCAATTCGCAAGGTACATCAGTGCTTCAATAGCGCTAAGGTAAGGAACTTCAGGTCCCAACGATTTCTCATCATCACTCTTTGGTCTAAATGGGTCGGTATCCATTTCAAGGGATCTCACGACCATCGGGGTAAGGGTGAGCTTTAATCATATTAAATCTCTCAAGGACCTTTTTACAATAGGTCGACTGGTGTACAAATATTCCTTCTGGGAGATGCTCGATCTGCAGGCCCAAGCAAAACTTGGTTTCTCCCAAGTCTTTCATTTCAAACTCTGTCTTGAGGTAGGTACTGGCCTCCTCAATATCCTCAGCATATCCAATGATATTCAAGTCATCAACATAGACCGAAACTATGCAAAAACCCTTCTGGGATTTTCTAATGAATACACAAGGAGAATCTGGATTATTTACGTATCCCTTCTTCAGGAGGAATTCATTGAGCCGATTGTACCACATCCGCCTAGATTGTTTAAGCCCATACAGCGCCCTCTGCAACCTAACGTTGTACATGTTGCGATTTGACTTGGCATCCGGAACTCTCAGCCCATCCGGGACCTTCATATAGATTTCCGAATCCAATGACCCATACAAGTATGCGGTCACTACATCCATCATCTGCATTTTTAAGTTTAAACCTGCTGCCAGTGATATCAAATATCGGAACGTTGTGCCACTCATTACCAGGGAGTAAGTTTCATCGTAATCGATGTCGGGTCTCTGCGTGAACCCTTGTGCTACAAGTCTCGCTTTGTATCTCACCACCTCATTGTTCGCATCCCTCTTTCGGACGAACACCCATTTGAACCCGACTGGGGTAACATTGGGGGGCGTGCGGGCGACAGGCCCAAATACTTGCCTCTTTGAAAGCGAGAGCAATTCCGTCTCTATTGCTTCTTTCCATTTGACCCAATATGAGCGCTTCTGGCACTCTGCCATGGACTTTGGTTCAGGATCCTTAGCAATCACAACAGCGATCATAGAGACGAAATCAGTGTCGACAACTGTAGTCTTTCGGTTATATAACTCTCTCGTCTCAACATAGTTTATGGCAATTTCTTCAACTGAATTATTGAAAGGGAAATGTGCCCTTGGGCCATTTCTAAGTATTTTGGTGATTTAGTGTCCAACACAAGTGCCTAAGTGTTAAATAGTGAACAAAGTACAAATCAAGTATAAAGGTATGTTTCTCAGACTTAGTACATTGTTTTAGAGACTAATGTATTGTGTCTAAGTGCTCGAAACAGGAAAAATCAAGTTGAAATTAAAGATGGCTTTGTTCAGCCAAAGTCAGCTCTGTCTAGGTGCACCGGACAGTGTTCGGCGGTGCACCGGACAGTGTCCGGTGCACCAGGCTGGCTCAGGCGAACTTGCCGCTCTCGGGAAGTGATTAACGGTGTACGGCTATAATTCACCGGGCTGTCCGGTGTGCACCGGACTGTCCGGTGAGCCAACGGTCGGCCGTGTAATCCGTGCGCGACGCATGGCCGACCCAACGGCTAGAAGGGGGCACCGGACTGTCCGGTGCGCCAACGGCTCCAAAGCGCCAACGGTCGGCTTCGCCAAAGAAGGAAAGAAATCCGCACCGGACAATGTCTAGTGGTGCACCGGACTGTCCGGTGCGCCAGGCGACAGAAGGCAAGAAATGCCTTCCTGGAATGCACTCAACGGCTCCTAGCTGCCTTAGGGCTATAAAAGGGACCCCTAGGCGCATGGAGGAGAACACCAAGCATTCTCTAAGCATTTCTAAGCACCAAGACTTCGATTCCACGCATTTGATTCTTTGTGATAACAACTAGAGCTCCATTTGAGTTGTGAACTCGCCGGGTTGTGTTGTGAGCTCTTGTTGCGACTTGTGTGCGTGTTGGTACTCTGATTTCGTGTCTGGTGTGTGTTGCTCATCACTCCCTTACTCTGTGCTTCTTTGTGATCATCAAAGTGTAAGGGCTAGAGGCTCCAAGTTGTGGAGATTCCTCGCAAACGGGATATAGTAAAGCAAAGCAAAACACCGTGGTATTCAAGTGGGTCTTTGGACCGCTTGAGAGGGGTTGATTGCAACCCTCGTCCGTTGGGACGCCACAACGTGGACTAGGCAAGTGTTGAACTTGGCCGAACCACGGGATAAACCACTGTGTCTATCTGTGATTGATCTTCTTGTGGTTATCGTGTCGTGCAAAGACTCTTCTCTAGCCACTTGGCATTCTTGTGCTAACTCCTAATCAAGTTTTGTGGCATTAAGTTTCAAGTTTTACAGGATCACCTATTCACCCCCCTCTAGGTGCTCTCAATTGGTATCGGAGCCGTTCTCTTCAAGAAAGGGACTAATCGCCCGAAGAGATGGATCCTAAGGGCAAGGGGATTGTGATCAATGATAAGGAGAAGGAGTCCTTCGTCAACGAGCCGAAAGATGACAAGACTACCGACTCGGGCTCGGGCCACAAACAAAAAGATGGAAAGAAGAAGAAGACGAGGCGCATCAAGGAGATCGTCTACTACGACGACAACGACGAGTCCTCTTCTTCCCAAAAGGACGACGACAACGACAATGAGAAAAAGAAGACGGTTAACTCAAACTTCTCTTTCGATTATTCTCGTATTCTGCATAGCTCAAATGCACATTTGCTTTCCATTCCTCTTGGCAAACCTCCTCACTTTGATGGAGAGGACTACAGATTTTGGAGTCACAAAATGCGTAGTCACTTGTTCTCTCTCCATCCAAGCATATGGGAGATAGTCGTGAATGGAATGAAATTTGATAGTACTGATAGTCCCATGTTCATTAATGAGCAAATTCACAAAAATGCACAAGCTACTACTGTTCTTCTAGCTTCTTTGTGCAGGGACGAATACCATAAGGTGAGCGGCTTGGATAACGCCAAGCAGATCTGGGATACCCTCAAGATCTCACATGAGGGGAACGACGTCACCATGCTCACCAAGATGGAGTTGGTGGAAGGCGAACTCGGGAGATTCGCAATGATAAGAGGGGAGGAGCCAACCCAGACGTACAACAGGCTCAAGACCCTCGTCAACAAGATAAGGAGCTATGGAAGCACGCGATGGACGGACCACGACGTCGTCCGCCTAATGCTAAGGTCCTTTACTGTACTTGATCCACATCTGGTAAACAATATTCGTGAAAATCCTAGGTACACCAAGATGTCACTGAAAGGGAAATGTGCCCTTGGGCCATTTCTAAGTATTTTGGTGATTGAATGCCAACGCAAGTGCTTTTGTGTTGATCTATGCAATGTGGTGGACAAAGTGCAAATCATGTCAAAAGGTATGTTTCTAGACTTAGTACTTTGTTTTTTGGACTAATGTATTGTGTCTAAGTGCTGGAAACAGGAAAGATTGAATTGGAAATGAGATGGCTCTGTTCTGCCAAAGTCAGCTCGGTCTGGGTGCACCGGACTGTCCGGTGGTGCACCGGACAGTGTCCGGTGCGCCAGGCTGGCTCTTGCGAACTCGCTGCTCTCGGGATTTCATCGGCGGCGTATGGCTATAATTCACCGGACTGTCCGGTGTGCACCGGACTGTCCGGTGAGCCAACGGTCGGCTAGGCCAACGGTTGGCTGCGCGAGACACGTGGCCGAGCCAACGGTCGGGAGGGGGCACCGGACTGTCCGGTGCGCACCGGACAGTGTCCGGTGCGCCAACGGCTCCAAAACGCCAACGGTCGGCTTCGCCAAAGAAGGAAAGAAATCCGCACCGGACAGTGTCCGGTGTGCACCGGACTGTCCGGTGCGCCAGGCGACAGAAGGCAAGAATTGCCTTCCCGGAATGCACTCAACGGCTCCTAGCTACCTTGGGGCTATAAAAGGGACCCCTAGGCGCATGGAGGAGAAGACCAAGCATTCCTTGAGCACTCTTGATCACTCACACTCCACTCTTGCGCACTTGTTCGACATTCTAGTGATTTGAGCTCCGTTCTAGTGTGCTAGTCTTGTGAGCTTAAGTCTAGGTCTTGTGTGTGCGTACTTGCTGTGATTTCTTGTCTTGAGTGTGTTGCTCATCCCTCCCTTACTCCGTGCTTCTTTGTGATCATCAAAGTGTAAGGGCGAGAGGCTCCAAAGTGTGGAGATTCCTCGCAAACGGGATATAGTAAAGCAAGCAAAACACCGTGGTATTCAAGTGGGTCTTTGGACCGCTTGAGAGGGGTTGATTGCAACCCTCGTCCGTTGGGATGCCACAACGTGGAGTAGGCAAGCGTTGGTCTTGGCCGAACCACGGGATAAACCACTGTGCCATCTCTGTGATTGATCTCTTGTGGTGATTGTGTTTTGTTGAGACTCCTCTCTAGCCACTTGGCAATACTATGCTAACGGTTAACCAAGTTTTTGTGGCATTAAGTTCAAGTTTTACAGGATCACCTATTCACCCCCCCTCTAGGTGCTCTCAATTGGTATCGGAGCTGTTCTCTTCAAGAAAGGGACTAACCGCCCGAAGAGATGGATCCTAAGGGCAAGGGGATTGTGATCAATGACAAGGAGAAGGAGTCATTCGTCAACGAGCCCAAGGATGACAAGCCTACCGACTCGGGCTTGGGCCACAAACGCAAAGATGGGAAGAAGAAGAAGACAAGACGCATCAAGGAGATCGTCTACTACGACGACAGCGATGAGTCCACTTCTTCCCAAAAGGACAACGATGACAACGACTACGAGAGAAGGAAACCGGTTAATTCGAACTTTTCTTTTGACTACTCTCGTATTCCGCAAAGTACAAATGCTCATTTGCTCTCCATTCCACTTGGCAAACCTCCTCACTTTGATGGAGAGGACTACGGATTTTGGAGCCACAAAATGCGTAGTCACCTATTCTCTCTCCATCCGAGCATATGGGAGATTGTGGAAAGTGGAATGAAATTTGATAGCTCGGATAGTCCTATGTTTATCAATGAACAGATTCATAGAAATGCACAAGCTACTACTGTGTTGTTAGCCTCCTTGTGCAGGGACGAGTATCATAAGGTGAGCGGCTTGGACAATGCCAAGCAGATCTGGGACACCCTCAGGATCTCACATGAGGGGAACGACGTCACCTTACTCACCAAAATGGAGTTGGTGGAGGGCAAGCTTGGAAGATTCGCAATGATTAGGGGAGAGGAGCCAACCCAAACATACAACCGGCTCAAGACCCTTATCAACAAGATAAGAAGCTACGGAAGCACACGATGGACGGACCACGACGTCGTTCGTCTAATGCTAAGGTCCTTTACTGTACTTGATCCACATTTGGTGAACAATATCCGTGAAAATCCTAGGTACACCAAGATGTCGCCCGAAGAAGTTCTTGGAAAATTTGTAAGCGGGCGAATGATGATCAAGGAGGCAAGATATGTCGACGACGCATTGAACGGTCCAATCCATGAGCCTCAACCCATTGCTCTCAAGGCAACGAGGAGCAAAGAGGCGCTACCTAGCAAGGTGACACAAGTTGAGGCGGCCGGGCTTAATGATGAAGAGATGGCCCTCATCATCAAGCGCTTTAAGACGGCGCTAAAGGGTCGCAAGGGGCAGCCAAGTAAGACCAAGACAAAGAGGAAGCGCTCATGCTTCAAATGTGGTAAGGTTGGTCATTTTATCGCTAACTGCCCCGATAATGATAGTGACCAGGAACAGGGGAACAAGAGGGAGAAGAAGAAGGCATACAAGAAGGCTAAGGGCAAGGCACACCTTGGAAAGGAATGGGACTCGGATTGTTCGACATCTGACTCCGATAATGAAGGACTCGCCGCCACCGCCTTCAACAAATCATCCCTATTCCCCAACGAGCGTCACACATGCCTCATGGTGAAGGAGAAGAAGGTATGTAATCGAAATAATGCCACTTATGATTCCTCTAGTGATGATGAGTCTAGTGATGAAGAAATAGATTACTCTAGTTTGTTCAAGGGATTGGATAGAACTAAAGTAGATAAGATTAATGAATTGATTGATGCCTTGAATGAAAAGGATAGACTCTTAGAAAAACAAGAGGACCTTTTATATGAAGAGCATGACAAATTTGTAGAGGCACAAAAATCTTATGCTTTAGAAGTTAAAAGAAATGAAATGCTTTCTTGTGAACTATCTTCTTGCCATGAGACAATTTCTAGCTTAAGGAGCATGAATGATGGTTTGAATGCTAAGCTAGAAATAGCTAGTAAATCTAACTCATGTGTAGAACATGTTATGATTTGCAAGAGGTGTAAAGATTTTGACATTGATGCTTGTAGTGAACACCTAGCTTCAATTTCCAAATTGAATGATGAATTGGCTAGTCTTAATGCCCAACTTAAGACTAGCAAGAATGAATTTGACAAGCTAAAATTTGCAAGGAATGCCTACACGATTGGTAGACATCCCTCAATTAAGGATGGACTTGGCTTCAAGAGGGAAGTCAAGGACTTAACAAGCCATAAGGCTCCCATCTCCGCCAAGGAGAAAGGGAAGGCTCCTATGGCTAGTAGTGCTAAAAAGAACCATGCGTTTATGTACCATGATAGAAGACAGTCGTATAGGAGTTGTAACGATTATGATGCTTTTGACTCTCATGCCATGTTTGCTACTAGTTCTTCCTATATGCATGGTAGAGATATGTCTAGGAGATATTTTGTTCATAGGCCTAGGAGAAATGTTGTTAATGTTCCTAGGAAAGTTAATGAACCTTCTACAATATATCATGCTTTAAATGCTTCCTTTGCTATTTGTAGAAAGGATAGGAAGATAGTTGCTAGAAAATTAGGGGCAAAATGCAAGGGAGACAAAACTTGCATTTGGGTCCCTAAGGCAATTGTGACTAACCTTGTAGGACCCAACAAAAGTTGGGTACCTAAAACCCAAGCCTAAATTTGCCTTGCAGGTTTATGCATCCGGGGGTTCAAGCTGGATTATCGACAGCGGATGCACAAACCACATGTCGGGGAAGAAGAAGATGTTTACCTCCTACGTCAAGAACAAGGATCCCCAAGATTCAATCATATTCGGTGATGGGAATCAAGGCAAGGTGAAAGGCTTAGGCAAAATTGCAATATCAAATGAGCACTCTATATCTAATGTGTTTTTAGTTGAGTCTCTTGGATATAATTTGTTATCTGTTAGTCAACTATGCAATATGGGATATAATTGTCTATTCACAAATGTAGATGTGTCTGTCTTTAGAAGAAGTGATGGTTCACTAGCTTTTAAGGGTGTATTAGACGACAAACTTTACTTAGTTGATTTTGCAAAAGAGGAGGTCGGTCTAGATGCATGCTTAATTGCTAAGACTAGCATGGGTTGGCTGTGGCATCGCCGCTTAGCACATGTGGGGATGAAGAACCTTCACAAGCTTCTAAAGGGAGAATACGTGATAGGTCTAACTAATGTCACTTTCGAAAAAGATAGACCTTGTGCAGCTTGTCAAGCAGGTAAACAGGTGGGAGGAGTGCATCACAGCAAGAATGTAATGACCACATCAAGACCTCTGGAGCTACTACATATGGACCTCTTCGGACCCGTCACCTATCTAAGTATAGGAGGAAGTAAGTATGGATTAGTTATTGTTGATGACTTTTCCCGCTTCACGTGGGTATTCTTTTTGCAGGATAAATTTGAAACCCAAGGGACCCTCAAGCGCTTCCTAAGGAGAGCTCAAAACGAGTTTGAGCTCAAGGTGAAGAAGATAAGGAGCGACAATGGGTCCGAGTTCAAGAACCTTCAAGTGGAGGAGTATCTTGAGGAGGAAGGGATCAAGCACGAGTTCTCCGCTCCCTACACACCACAGCAAAATGGTGTGGTAGAGAGGAAGAACAGGACGCTTATAGACATGGCGAGGATGATGCTTGGAGAGTTCAAGACCCCCGAGCACTTTTGGTCGGAAGCCGTGAACACGGCTTGCCACGCCATCAACAGGGTCTACCTTCATCGCCTCCTCAAGAAGACGTCGTATGAGCTACTAACCGGTAACAAACCCAATGTTTCGTATTTTCGAGTTTTTGGGAGTAAATGCTACATTCTAGTGAAGAAGGGTAGGAATTCCAAATTTGCTCCCAAAGCCGTAGAAGGGTTTTTGTTAGGTTATGACTCAAATACAAAGGCGTATAGAGTCTTCAACAAATCATCGGGTTTGGTTGAGGTCTCTAGCGACGTTGTATTTGATAAGACTAATGGCTCTCCAAGAGAGCAAGTTGTTGATTTTGATGATGTAGATGAAGAAGTTCCAACGACCGCAATACGCACCATGGCGATTGGAGATGTGCGGCCACAGGAACAAGATGAGCAAGATCAACCTTCTTCCTCAACAATGGTGCAACCCCCAACTCAAGATGATGAACAGGAGGCGTGTGATCAAGGGGGAGCACAAGATGATTACGTAATGGAGGAAGAAGCACAACCGGCACCTCCAACCCAAGTTCGAGCAATGATTCAAAGGGATCATCCCGTCGACCAAATTTTGGGTGATATTAGCAAGGGAGTAACTACTCGATCTCGATTAGTTATTTTTTGTGAGCATTACTCCTTTGTCTCTTCTATTGAGCCTTTCAGGGTAGAAGAGGCCTTGCTAGATCCGGACTGGGTGTTGGCCATGCAGGAGGAGCTCAACAACTTCAAAAGAAATGAAGTTTGGACACTGGTGCCTCGTCCCAAGCAAAATGTTGTGGGAACCAAGTGGGTGTTCCGCAACAAACAAGACGAGCACGGGGTGGTGACAAGGAACAAGGCACGACTTGTGGCAAAAGGTTATGCCCAAGTCGCAGGTTTGGACTTTGAGGAGACTTTTGCTCCTGTGGCTAGGCTAGAGTCCATTCGTATCTTGCTAGCATATGCCGCTCACCATTCCTTCAGGTTGTTCCAAATGGATGTGAAGAGCGCCTTCCTCAATGGGCCAATCAAGGAGGAGGTGTACGTGGAGCAACCCCCTGGCTTCGAGGATGAACGGTACCCCAACCACGTGTGTAAGCTCTCTAAGGCGCTCTATGGACTTAAGCAAGCCCCAAGAGCATGGTATGAATGCCTTAGAGACTTTTTAATTGCTAATGCTTTCAAGGTTGGGAAAGCCGATCCAACTCTTTTTACTAAGACTTGTGATGGTGATCTTTTTGTGTGCCAAATTTATGTTGATGACATAATATTTGGTTCTACTAACCAAAAGTCTTGTGAAGAGTTTAGCAGGGTGATGACTCAGAAATTCGAGATGTCGATGATGGGTGAGTTAAGCTACTTCCTTGGGTTCCAAGTGAGGCAACTCAAGGATGGAACCTTCATCTCCCAAACGAAGTACACACAAGATTTGATCAAGAGGTTTGGGATGAAGGACGCCAAGCCCGCAAAGACTCCGATGGGAACCGACGAACACACCGACCTCAACAAAGGAGGTAAGTCCGTTGATCAAAAGGCATACCGGTCAATGATAGGGTCTTTACTGTATTTATGTGCTAGTAGACCGGATATTATGCTTAGCGTATGCATGTGTGCTAGATTTCAATCCGATCCTAAGGAGTGTCACTTAGTGGCTGTGAAGCGAATTCTTAGATATTTAGTCGCTACGCCTTGTTTCGGGATCTGGTATCCAAAGGGGTCTACCTTTGACTTGATTGGGTATTCAGACTCCGACTATGCTGGGTGTAAGGTCGATAGGAAGAGTACATCGGGGACGTGCCAATTCTTAGGAAGGTCCCTGGTGTCATGGAGTTCTCAGGGACTTTGGCTACAATCTGAGCAAAGTCCCACTCCTATGTGATAATGAGAGTGCTATCCGCATGGCGGATAATCCTGTTGAACACAGCCGCACAAAGCACACAGACATCCGGCATCACTTTTTGAGAGACCACCAGCAAAAGGGAGATATCGAAGTGTTCCATGTTAGCTCCGAGAACCAGCTAGCCAATATCTTTACCAAGCCTTTAGATGAGCAGACCTTTTGCAAGTTGCGTAGTGAGCTAAATGTCTTAGATTCGTGGAACTTGGATTGATTTATAGCATACTTGTGTTTATGCCTTTGATCATGTTCCTTATGCATTTTGTTGCTTATTTATGGTGCTCAAATTGTACAAGCACTCCCCGGACCTCACAAGTCCGTTGCAAAGTGATGCACATATTTAGGGGGAGATGTGTTACAACTTGACCCTTTGAGACTAACAATGTGCTTGAGTTTGCTTGATTTAGTCTCGAAGGAGGATTGAAAGGGAAAAGGTGAACTTGGACCATGCAAGACTTCCACTGCACTCCGATGAACGAGTAACTTCTTCCAAGTTCATCTTAGTACTCTTATTGCCTTTTATTCTTAGTTGAAGATTTTTGGTGAGGCAATGGGGTTAAAGGGCCAAGATTGATCCCGTTTTGGTGCTTGATGCCAAAGGGGGAGAAAAAATAAGGCCAAAGCAATAAATGGATCATCTACCACTTGAGAAATTTTGAAAATAGTAGAATAGAGCTTTTGGTTTGTCAAAACTCTTTTATTGTCTCTTTTGTCAAAAGTTGGCTTCTTGTGGGGAGAAGTGTTGATTATGGGAAAAAGGGGGAGTTTTTGAAATCCTTGATCAATTTCTTTTGGAATACCTCTCTTTATGTCTCTAAAAGTGAATTTGACTTAGAGATAGGAAATTGAGTTTGATTTGCAAAAACAAACCAAGTGGTGGCAAAGAATGATCCATATATGCCAAATTTGATTCAAAACAAATTTGAGTTTTCATTTGCATTGATATTGCACTTGTTCTAGTTGCTTTATGTTGTGTTGGCATAAATCACCAAAAAGGGGGAGATTGAAAGGGAAATGTGCCCTTGGGTCATTTCTAAGTATTTTGGTGATTGAATGCCAACCCAAGTGCTTTTGTGTTGATCTATGCAATGTGGTGGACAAAGTGCAAATCATGTCAAAAGGTATGTTTCTAGACTTAGTACTTTGTTTTTTGGGCTAATGTATTGTGTCTAAGTGCTGGAAACAGGAAAGATTGAATTGGAAATGAGATGGCTCTGTTCTGCCAAAGTCAGCTCGGTCTGGGTGCACCGAACTGTCCGGTGGTGCACCGGACAGTGTCCGGTGCGCCAGGCTGGCTCTTGCGAACTCGCTGCTCTCGGGATTTCATCGGCGACGTACGGCTATAATTCACCGGACTGTCCGGTGTGCACCGGACTGTCCGGTGAGCCAACGGTCGGCTGGGCCAACAGTCGGCTGCGCGATCTACGCGTGACACGTGGCCGAGCCAATGGTCGGGAGGGGGCACCGGACTGTCCAGTGTGCACCGGACAGTGTCCGGTGCGCCAATGGCTCCAAAACGCCAACAGTCGGCTTCGCCAGAGAAGGAAAGAAATCCGCACCGGACAGTGTCCGGTGTGCACCGTACTGTCCGGTGCGCCAGGCGACAGAAGGCAAGAATTGCCTTCCCAGAATGCACTCAACGGCTCCTAGCTACCTTGGGGCTATAAAAGGGACCCCTAGGCGCATGGAGGAGAAGACCAAGCATTCCTTGAGCACTCTTGATCACTCACACTCCACTCTTCCGCACTTGTTCGACATTCTAGTGATTTGAGCTCCGTTCTAGTGTGCTAGTCTTGTGAGCTTAAGTCTGGGTCTTGTGTGTGCGTACTTGCTGTGATTTCTTGTCTTGAGTGTGTTGCTCATCCCTCCCTTACTCCATGCTTCTTTGTGTTCATCAAAGTGTAAGGGCGAGAGGCTCCAAAGTGTGGAGATTCCTCGCAAACGGGATATAGTAAAGCAAGCAAAACACCATGGTATCAAGTGGGTCTTTGGACCGCTTGAGAGGGGTTGATTGCAACCCTCGTCCGTTGGGACGCCACAACATGGAGTAGGCAAGCGTTGGTCTTGGCCGAACCACGGGATAAACCACTGTGCCATCTCTGTGATTGATCTCTTGTGGTGATTGTGTTTTGTTGAGACTCCTCTCTAGCCACTTGGCAATACTGTGCTAACGGTTAACCAAGTTTTTGTGGCATTAAGTTCAAGTTTTACAGGATCACCTATTCACCCCCCCTCTAGGTGCTCTCAGTCGCCCGAAGAAATTCTTGGGAAATTTGTAAGCGAGCGGATGATGATCAAGGAGGCGAGATACGTGGATGATGCATTGAATGGCCCAATCCACGAGCCTCAAACCGTTGCTCTCAAAACGACAAGGAGCAAGGAGGCACTACCTAGCAAGGTGGCGCAAGTTGAGGCGGCCAGGCTTAATGAGGAAGAAATGGCCCTTATCATCAAGAGGTTCAAGACGGCGCTAAAGGGTCGCAAGGAGCACCCCAACAAGAACAAGACGAAGGGGAAGCGCTCCTACTTCAAATGTGGTAAGATTGGTCATTTTATCGCTAATTGTCCCGATAATGATAGTGACCAGGAAAAGAAGAGTGGAAAGTGGGAAAAGAAGAAGAACTACAAGAAGGCGAAGGGCGAGGCACATCTTGGAAAGGAGTGGGATTCGGATTGCTCCTCATCCGACTCCGACAACGAAGGACTCGCCGTCACCGCCTTCAACAAGTCATTGCTCTTCCCCAACGAGCATCACACTTGCCTCATGGCAAGGGAAAAGAAGGTAAGCACTCGTAATACTAGTACTTATGCTTCGTCAAGTGATGATGAGTCTAGTGATGATGATGAAATAGATTATTCATGTTTATTCAAAGGCCTAGATAGAACCAAGGTTGATAAAATTAATGAATTAATTGATGCCTTGAATGATAAGAATAGGTTATTAGAAAAGCAAGAGGATCTTTTGTATGAAGAGCATGATAAATTTGTTAGTACACAAAATTCTCTTGCTCTAGAAGTTAAAAGGAATGAAATGCTTTCTTGTGAACTATCTACTTGTCATGAAACCATTTCTACTTTAAAAGGTGTTAATGATGATTTAAGTGCTAAACTAGAAGTAGCAAATAAATCTAACTCTTGTGTAGAACATGTTATGATTTGCAATAGGTGCAACGATGTTAATGTTGATGTTGGGACTATGCTTCGTCGCCGAAGGTCTTGTAGGAAGAAGCAGTTTTTGGCCGAAGCTGGTCGTATGAGATGACCGAAGGTTCCTCTTCATGAAGCTTCGGAATTTACAAACCGACATAAAAGTAGAATGACCTTTTAGTCCATAAACTTTTGAGTCACCGTTGTAATCCCTTACGAGGGGCATAATTGTAATTCCTCATAGGCTGCGCCCTGTGCCTATAAATAGGTGAACAGTACCTCTGTACTGTCCACGCAATCTTGTATTCACTGGCACATTGCACTGGAATTATTGCTTTCTAAGGCAAAGGTATAAATGTACCTAAATATTATGTTTCAATATTTAGGTTCATATAATAAAAGATATATGGATAGTGTTATTCATTTTCGGTATATCTTTCTATAACACCTTATGTTTTGTATTCTACTTCATTTCATATTGTTTCTTAAGTCTGATCACGAGGGTATGACCTTCGTATCTTGTCTATGGCCTTCGTCCGAAGCTCATTATATCCTTGGGGAAATAATGCTTCTGCGGATGAAGGGCAATAATATTTAACATTTTATGTTGCCTTGTTCTTAATTCATAGCATTTAAGAGCAAGTCCCCAACATTGGCGCCCACCTCCGGTGAACTCACTTCCACTTTTTTGAGCTGATGGCTTCGTTCAACGATCGAGCTGGAGCTGCTTCGGCTCCGAAGCTGGTGCTCCCGATAACAGGCGGTTCGTGCTCAGAACCAGCCAACAAAAAGCAGAAGAAAGAGGCGCAGAGAAGGGTACAACATGTTGGAGTGCAAGGACCCTTCATCAAGTCAAGATGGTCACACATTCCAATCACCTTCTCCCAAGAGGATCTTCAGCTCAAGGATTTTCCTCATAACGATGCTATGGTTATTTCTTGCGTTATCAAAGGATTTCTGGTCCACAATGTTTTGGTTGATACAGGCAGTGCAGCTGATATTATATTTGCTAAAGCCTTCAGACAAATGCAAGAGCCAGAAGACAAGATTCATGATGCTACACACCCTCTCTGTGGCTTCGGAGGAAGACAGATTGCAGCACTGGGTAAGATCACTATGCAAGTGACCTTCGGCTTCATCAACAACACCAGAACCGAGTAAGTTGTGTTTGACATTGTTGACATGGAATATCCTTACAATGCAATTATTGGTCGTGGCACCCTCAACGCTTTTGAAGCAATTCTTCACCCTGCTTACCTTTGCATGAAGATACCTTCGGATCAAGGACCCATTGCTATTCATGGAAGTCAGGAAGCTGCCAGAAGGGCCGAGGGAAACTGGACTGACTCAAAAGCAATCCATAACATAGATGGAACTAAAGCTTGTGAACAGTACAAATTCAGAAGGGAGAAGGCAGCTTCAGCAGATCAGCCGAAGCCCATGCTCTTATGTGAGGACATAGCAGAGCAGAGGGTGCTGTTGGGCTCTCAATTGTCCGAAGAGCAGGAGAAAACCTTGATAAGGTTTTTGTTCAACAACAAAGATGTTTTTGCATGGTCAGCCAATGATCTTTGCGGAGTTAACAGGGATGTCATTGAACACTCGCTCAATGTTGACCCATCTTTCAGACCCAGGAAGCAGAGGCTTCGGAAAATGTCTGATGACAAGGCCGAAGGCGCTCGGAATGAAGTCAAAAGACTCCTCAGTGCAGGGGTTATCAGAGAAGTAAAGTACCTAGAGTGGCTAGCTAACACTGTTATGGTAAAAAAGGCCAATGGCAAATGGCGAATGTGTATCGATTTTACGGATCTCAACAAGGCCTGTCCGAAGGACGAATTCCCATTGCCAAGGATAGACTCCTTAGTTGATGCAGCAGCTTCGTCAGAGCTTATGAGTCTTCTCGATTGTTATTCAGGCTATCATCAAATTTGGATGAAGAAGGAGGATGAGCCGAAGACCAGTTTCATAACCCCTAGTGGAACATATTGTTACCTTCGGATGCCTGAGGGGCTCAAGAACGCTGGAGGAAGTTTCAGCAGAATGACTGCGAAGGTTCTCCAATCTCAGATAGGCAGAAATGTGCTAACTTATGTTGATGATATCATTGTAAAAAGCACGAAACAGGAAAATCACATTGCTGATTTGCAGGAGACCTTCGCCAGTTTTAGACAAGCTGGTCTAAAGTTGAATCCAGAAAAATGTGTCTTCGGAGTAAAGAAGGGAAAATTTCTTGGATGCTTGGTTTCAACAAAGGGAATTGAAGCTAACCCAAGTAAAATCGAAGCTATACTTCGAATGGAGCCACCAACTACAAAAAAGGGGGCCCAAAGATTGACAGGGAGGCTGGCATCTCTTAATAGATTTATATCCAGATCAGCAGAAAGAAATTTACCATTCTTCGAAGTGCTGAAATCAGCCGAAGTCTTTCAATGGGGACCAAACCAACAAAAAGCCTTTGAGGAACTGAAGCAATATTTGATAGATTTAACAACATTAACTCCACCAACGCCAGGGGCTCCTTTGTTATTATATGTGGCAGCTTCGCACTCAGCGGTAAGTGCAGCACTTGTTCAGGAGAAGCTTGATGGCCAAGTCAAGAAGCAGGTCCCAGTGTATTTTGTATCTGAAGTTCTTAGTATATCAAAGAAAAACTATACAGAATTGGAGAAAGTGTTATATGCTGTTTTGATGGCATCCAGGAAGCTTCGGCATTACTTTCAAGCATACAATATTGTTGTTCCTTCTTCGCAGCCGTTGAAGGATATTATGAGAAATAGAGAAGCTACTGGGCTGATTGGAAAATGGGCTGCAGAGCTCAATGAATTTTGCATTGATTATGTGCATAGATCTTCGATCCAGTCTCAAGCGTTGGCGGATTTTATCGTCGATTGGACGCCAGGGGCTCAGGATGAAGAAATAAATAAAGATGCCGAAGTATGGACAGTGTTTTGCGATGGGTCTTGGGGAACCTTCGGAGCAGGAGCAGCTGCTGTGTTGGTCTCACCATCCAAAGTTAAAACCTGTTATGCGGCAAGACTCGATTTTAGTTGTACAAACAATATTACTGAGTACGAAGCCTTGCTTTTGGGACTTCGGAAGTTAAAAGCAATGGGAATCAGAAGGGCCATTCTTAAAACTGATTCCCAGGTTGTTTCGGGTCATATCGACAAAAGTTGCAAGGCTAAAGATCCGAAGCTTGAAAAATATCTAGACATGGTCCGAAGAGTCGAAGCTTCCTTCGAAGGATTTTCTGTCAAAAATATCCCTCGAGGACAAAATGAGCATGCTGATTTGCTAGCTAAGTCAGCAGCACAGGGGCTGCCCTTACCTTCGGACGTGTTCTTCGAAACAATAAAAGCACCTTCAGTGGAGCTTCTTGAAAGAGCAGTCCTCAATATATCTCCTGTTTATAGTGAAGACTGGAGAACTGAGATCATCTCTTACCTTCAGGGTAAATTCCTTTCAGATGACAAAACTTATAACAGGAGGATAGAAGCAAGAGCTCGTCCATATGTCTTGATAGAAGGGGAGTTGTACAAGCATGGAGTTTGTGCTTCGCTACTCAAGTGTTTATCTAGAACCGAAGGCATAGAATTGATGAAAGAAATACATGCAGGCCTGTGTGGATCTCACATTGGATCTAGGCCGTTACTTGGAAAAGTTTTCCGTCAAGGGTTTTATTGGCCGAAGGCAGCTTCGGATGCAGCGGAATTAGTTCAAAAGTGCGAAGGTTGTCAGAAATGTGCCAAAGATCAAAAACAACCTTCGTCCTTAACTCAGCTCATACAACCCATCTGGCCATTGCAAAGGTGGGGCCTTGACCTGTTAGGTCCGTTACCACCGGCCCAAGGGAACTTAAGATATGTTGTAGTGGCTGTGGAATATTTTTCTAAATGGATTGAGGCAAAGCCTTTAGCCACAATAACTTCGGCTACCATTCAAAAAAATTTCTGGCAGAATATTGTTTGTCGTTTCGGGGTACCAAAGACCATCACTGTAGATAATGGAACACAGTTCGACTCCGAAGCTTTCAGAGATTTCTGTGATCAAATTGGTACGAAGATCCATTTTGCATCAGTCAGGCATCCGGAGTCAAACGGACTCGTTGAAAGAGCCAATGGCATTATAATGACAGGAATAATGAAGTTAATCTTCAATCAACCCAGGGGAAAGTGGCCAGATCAATTAATCAAAGTGGTATGGAGCCACAACACAACAATATCAAGGTCAACAGGCTTTACTCCATTCAAACTATTGTTTGGTGACGAAGCAATAACTCCGGAGGAAGCCAAAACTGGATCAATAAAAGTAGTAGCTTCGGCAGAATCAGATCCTGAAGCTGTTTATTCTGTGGAAAAAGATGCTATAGAAGGGATCAGGCTTCAAGCTGTGGAGAACATCAATAATTATCAAGCCGAAACAATCAAGTGGCGTGATAGAAAGGTTCGGCTAAAGAATATTGAGCCAGGACATTTGGTGCTTCGGCGAGTGGCTAACCCAGATACAGTGGGCAAGTTGCAGTTGAAATGGGAGGGACCTTTTTTGGTAGCATCTTCGTCAAGACCCGGTTCATACAGATTGAAGGATATGGACGGCAACGACATTCCTAGATCTTGGAATGCGGATGAGCTTCGGCGATATTATGTGTAACTTGATGTAATTTTTTATGTTTTTTCTTTTTTCATGGCACCCTTTTCCTTTCTGAAGGGGGAGAAAGGTTTTTAATGGGGCCATCATATGTAATTTCCTTTTTTAGTTCTATAAGAGCAAAATCCCCCAAGGAATGTAAATGTAAAAGCTGAGAACGCACCATCGAGTGCCGAAAGTAAAAGGCGAAGAAGCTCCAAAGTTGTTCCTAAGGGAATGCAGAGCTTACAGCGAAAAGTCAACGCTGATTCCGCCGAAAGTAAAGGCGAAGAAGCTCCAAAGTCGTTCCTAAGGGAATGCAGAGCTTACAGCGAAAAATCAACGCTGATTCCGCCGAAAGTAAAAGGCGAAGAAGCTCCAAAGTCGTTCCTAAGGGAATGCAGAGCTTACAGCGAAAAGTTAGCACTGATATGTGATTGTTTCTAAGGAAATAATGGCTGTGATTATGGCTTCGTATATGTGTTTGGACATTCATTTGCACATCACATTACATCATAGCATTTGCATTCATAAACATTCATCCAGGCATATGTAGGATAATCATCATCATAGCATAAGTGGTTGCTTCGGCAAAAAGAAAAAAGAAAAGAAGAGCTTCTTCGTGTACGAAAAGAAGAGCTTCGGATGAAAGGGAAATGTTGTTTTCTATGCTTCGCTGTGTACGAAAAGAAGGGAAGGTGTTTTTTCGCCTTCAGCTCAAAAAGATAATTTCGTCCACATCAAAGCACCTCTCATACATTAATGGAAGGATAAGAGCATATTACAAGGTATGAACAGAATTCATTAAAGACAAGTTTAGTTACATTTACAAAAGTTATCTCAAAAGTTTCTTGAGTCTGTCTATAGTCTACTCCTATTTAATCTTCAAGGGACTTCAGCTTCGGAGTCATTCTTTTTAACCATCGGCTTCGGCTTCGTCATCCTACATGAATTAAGTTGTAAGTAAAAATCGAGCTTGGAGGAAGAGGTAAGCACAAGGTACGATTTCTTACTGGTTCAAGATGACTCCGAGCTTCGTCTCCAGCCTTTTCTCGCCCGCCTTTTGTCCATATCATCTTTACAAATCTATTGGAAATGCTTCGGGCGAGATCAGGAATGTCATCTAGAATTGATGGTGATAAAGTGAAATTGGGCCTATTGACAATCTTTCCATGATCGCAGCCTGCTTTTAGGAAAGCTGCAGCAGTGCCCCGAGAAGCTACCCAGGCGCAGAAGTCACCGTGCCCGGCTATAACTTCGTCAAGCTCATCAATTTCACCCTCAATATGTTCGAAGGTCTTTGGTAAATCTTCAGCTGACGGGGTGAATTTCTCACTGCTAGCTCCGACTGAATGGAAAATTTTTCTCAGTCGTTGAATACATTTGTTGCTAAATTCTAAACATTTGTCTTGAAGGCCAGCCAATAGTTTTTTCAAAACTGAATTTTGTTGGACTTCGGCTTCAAGTTTTGCATTAAGTTCTTGCTTTTCTTGTTCAAACTGTTCAGATTGGCAAAGAAGCTTCGTGTTCAGCTCTGTTATTTTAGCTTCGGCTTCCGCCAATAAGCCTTCAGTCGCTTGAAGCTCGAAGTTCTTCTTTTCAATAGCAGCTGATTGCTCTTTTATTTTGCCTTCTAAATTTTCAATTATAACTTCGTGTTTCTTGTCTTCCAGATCTTGCTGCATTTTCAAAGCTTTGCTCAACAGCATACTCTGCACGAAAACAACCTTCGTTAGACACGTCTTCATTATCCAAAACAATAAAAGTCAGGGGAAAAGTAGTTCACCTTGAAATTGGAATAAAATAAACTACCAACGATATGTTGTCGTCGGTAGCGGCTAATGTCCGTTTCTAGCTTCAGAAAACCGATACTCTTTGACAGAGTACCGATAACCTTAGCTCCAGTTTGATTCCGGATACAGTCCAATTTTTCATCATCAATACCTCCGAAGAGGAGTGCTCCTGGTTTATATCCGCAAGATTTGGCATACTCTTTAAGCTCTTCTATTTCGGTTTTTGACAAATTTTCTCCAACTAAATTTTGAAACATGAAGGCCTCGTCCTCTGAAGCTTCGTCAGCAATTTCCTTTTCTTTCCCCGACGCTGCGGCCACGGCCTCTTCGGCGGCAGTAGTAGCTTCTTCTGCGGCCATGTCTAGCAGCATTTTGTCGATGTGTTCAATTGTGCTTTCCAAGTTCAAATCTTCAATTGAGGTAGCTTCGGCAGCCGCGACCTCCGAAGGTGTGATTTCAATATTTGTCATTTCCTCAGCCGCTGGTATCTTCTGAGCTGAAGCTCTTGGTGGTGTCTTGTCAATGACCTCTGTCACACCGATGATTCTTTGTCTCTTTGCTTTAGTCATTTTCTTCGTTTTTTCGGGCTCCTTTTCATTCTGAAAAAACTTTGTCAGTTGAGGCCCCAATGGACTTAGCTTCGCAGGCAGGGATTCAGTCATTACCTTCAAAATTTCCTCCACGTCAGTGGCAGAGGGTGATGCGGGGGTTTCTTCTTCGTCGGATACTTTTTGCTTCGGAGAAGACGCTTTCCTCTTCTTCAGAATTTTCTTCTTTGATGGTTCTTTCTCATCTTCATTTAAGGCTTCGGTTATCCTTTTCCTTTTCTGGCCTCCAACACCTTTATTCAAATTTTCGTAGTCAGGGTATTCAAAACCCAAGGCGTCCAGCACTCGATTCAGTCTTCGCTTCGGACGGGTGCCGAAGGCCGCAGTCATCAACTGATCTTCTTTTTTGGAGTAATTGCCAAGTATTTCATTGCACATTACTTCAATTGTTTCCAACCACTCTTGGCAAGGTGTTTTAAAGTATTTCTTAAACTTGTAATAATAAGGTAACCGCACAAGTTCACCTTCTTTCTTCTTCCCCTCTAGCTTCGGCATTTCCCATTCTTTTAAACTAGGAAAAACCCTGAAAGCCAAAAACTCCTGAACCAGGTCTCTTGTACTGATATGCTCTGCAATAATTCTGAATTCAGCCAACGCTTGTTGGGTTGGACCTTCTGGTGTCATGTTGCAACGAGGTCGGGTCTCTCCGAAGATTAGTTCAAGTGGACTTTGCACAAGCTTCTCCTTGTCATCATCAACCTTGACATAGAACCACTCCGACTTCCAGCCTGCTACCCATTTCCTTCGGTAGCTGATTACAGGAAACTTTGTGGTTTTCCGATAAGCAAAATTATAGCAACCAAAATTGTCATGCAATCCATCTTTTCTAGCCTTCATCTGATAGTGCAGCTCGTGAACTCGACAAAAGCTGTCCGCAAACGGCTCCACCGCTTGGCTTCGGAGGGCCCAAATATAAACACTAAGCCTAACGATAGCATTGGGAGTCAACTGATGAAAGTAGATACCAAATCTCTTCAGTACCTCTGCAATAATCCCATGTAGGGGGATCTTAATCCAGCCTTTAGAAAGCTCTTGAAAATGACTATTTCATCTTTCTCCGGCTTTGGGGTAGTTTCTTCCCCCCCCCCCCCCCGAAGCGTAGTAGCTTCTTCTGACTTTCACTGAAGAAACCCGCCTTTACCATCTTGGAGAGATCAGCCTCTGAAACAGTAGATTTTCCGAAGTCCAAGTGACTGGGTTTACTTGGCATGGCGATACGATAATCATCTTCGGGATCAGTTTCCTCAATATTTTCTTCTTCTGCTTCGGCAGTTGTTTGTTCTGCTTGTTCTACATCAGCACTGGGGATTTTTTCCAAAGTTACGAGCCCGGATCGTCGCATCGCTTCGGAGATGGGAATAGTCTCCGAACCTTCAGCTTCGCCTCCCTCACGCTCAACCCTAGCGGTAGAACGCACTCTGGCCATTTAATTCTGAATTTGTGGGAATTAAATATTTTTTCTTCCGAAGTTTTTTCTTCTGACGAAGCAGGCTTCAAGCTGGAGCTTCGTTCGATTCCGAGAGTCAAGCTTCGGCTATGGTTAAAAATTTTGGCAGCAAAACAGTGCAAATAGCAATGAATGCTGTGGTAACTTCACACCTACTCGTCTGTTTATATAGTACTGTAGGTAAGAAGGCGAAGCGCCAGGATTTTTACACCAGGCGGACAGCCGCTTGCACTCGCTGCGCGGTGGACCGCAGAGATCAAACAGTAACTCTGCAAAGGTGGGACCGCTATGCGCTGGGAAACTAAATCGTTTCTCGACAACGAGCTCAGGGAAGGTGTTTTTTGGACCTTCGGCTTCCTGAAGCTTAGGAGACTTTTTTCACGGATCAAGCTCGTTACAAAAAACGATCTAGCACCGCGAAAGGGGCTACTGTTGGGACTATGTTTCGTCGCCGAAGGTCTTGTAGGAAGAAGCAGTTTTCGACCGAAGCTGGTCGTATGAGATGACCGAAGGTTCCTCTTCATGAAGCTTCGGAATTTACAAACCGACATAAGAGTAGAATGACCTTTTAGTCCATAAACTTTTGAGTCACCGTTGTAATCCCTTACGAGGGGCATAATTGTAATTCCTCACAGGCTGCGCCCTGTGCCTATAAATAGGTGAACAGTACCTCTGTACTGTCCACGCAATCTTGTATTCACTGGCACATTGCACTGGAATTATTGCTTTCTAAGGCAAAGGTATAAATGTACCTAAATATTATGTTTCAATATTTAGGTTCATATAATAAAAGATATATGGATAGTGTTATTCATTTTCGGTATATCTTTCTATAACACCTTATGTTTTCTATTCTACTTCATTTCATATTGTTTCTTAATTCTGATCACGAGGGTATGACCTTCGTATTTTGTCTATGGCCTTCGTCCGAAGCTCATTATATCCTTGGGGAAATAATGCTTCTGCGGACGAAGGGCAATAATATTTAACATTTTATGTTGCCTTGTTCTTAATTCATAGCATTTAAGAGCAAGTCCCCAACAGTTGATGCTTGTAGTGAACACCTAGCTTGCATTTCTAAATTAAATGATGAAGTGGCTAGTCTTAATGCCCAACTTAAGACTAGCAAGAGTGAATTTGACAAGCTAAAATTTGCAAGGGATGCCTACACGATTGGTAGACACCCCTCAATTAAGGATGGTCTTGGCTTCAAGAGGGAAGTCAAGAACTTAACAAGCCATAAGGCTTCCATCTCTGCCAAAGAGAAAGGGAAGGCCCCTATGGCTAGTAGTGCTCAAAAGAACCATGCCTTCATGTATCATGATAGGAAACATTCTAGAAATGTTTATAAAAGTTATGATGCTTATGCCACTGTTGCTTCTAGTTCTTCTATTATGCATGATAAAAATTTAGCTAGGAGAAATGCTATGCCTAGAAGAAATGTTGTTCATGTGCCTAGGAAAACAAATAGTGAACCCTCTATAATTTATCATGCTTTAAATGCTTCCTTTGCTATTTGTAGAAAGGATATGAAGATAATTGCTAGGAAATTAGGGGCCAAATGTAAGGGAGACAAGACTTGCATTTGGGTCCCTAAGACTATTTGTACTAACCTTGTAGGACCCAACATGAGTTGGGTACCTAAGACCCAAGCCTAAATTTGCCTTGCAGGTTTATGCATCCGGGGGCTCTAGCTGGATTATCGACAGCGGATGCACAAACCACATGACGGGGGAAAAGAGGATGTTCTCTTCCTACGTCAAGAACAAGGATCCCCAAGATTCAATCATATTCGGTGACGGGAATCAAGGCAAGGTTAAAGGTTTAGGCAAGATTGCAATCTCAAATGAGCACTCCATTTCTAATGTATTCTTAGTAGAGTCGCTTGGATATAATTTGTTATCCATAAGTCAATTATGTAATATGGGATATAATTGTCTATTCACAAATGTAGATGTGTATGTCTTTAGAAGAAGTGATGGTTCATTAGCTTTTAAGGGTGTATTAGACGGCAAACTCTATTTAGTTGATTTTGCAAAAGAGGAGGCCGGTCTAGATGCATGCTTAATTGCTAAGACTAGCATGGGCTGGCTGTGGCATCGCCGCTTAGCACATGTGGGGATGAAGAACCTTCACAAGCTTCTAAAAAGAGAACACGTGATAGGTCTAACTAATGTTACTTTCGAAAAGGATAGACCTTGTGCAGCTTGTCAAGCGGGGAAACAGGTGGGAAGCTCTCATCACGCCAAAAATGTGATGACAACATCAAGACCCGTGGAGTTACTTCATATGGACCTCTTCGGACCTGTCGCCTATCTAATCATAGGAGGAAGTAAGTATGGTCTTGTTATACTTGATGATTTTTCCCGCTTCACTTGGGTATTCTTTTTGCAGGATAAATCTGAAACCCAAGGGACCCTCAAGCGCTTCTTAAGGAGAGCTCAAAACGAGTTTGAGCTCAAGGTGAAGAAGATAAGAAGCGACAATGGGTCCGAGTTCAAGAACCTTCAAGTGGAGGAGTATCTTGAGGAGGAAGGAATCAAGCACAAGTTCTCCGCTCCCTACACACCACAACAAAATGGTGTGGTAGAGAGGAAGAACAGGACGCTTATAGACATGGCGAGGACGATGCTTGGAGAGTTCAAGACCCCTGAGCGCTTTTGGTCGGAAGCTGTGAACACGGCTTGTCACGCCATCAACCGGGTCTACCTTCATCGCCTCCTCAAGAAGACTTCGTATGAGCTACTAACCGGTAACAAACCCAGTGTTTCGTATTTCCGAGTTTTTGGGAGTAAATGCTACATTCTAGTGAAGAAGGGTAGGAGTTCCAAATTTGCTCCCAAAGCCGTAGAAGGGTTTTTGTTAGGTTATGACTCAAATACAAAGGCGTATAGGGTCTTCAACAAATCATCGAGTTTGGTTGAAGTCTCTAGCGATGTTGTATTTGATGAGACTAATGGCTCTCCAAGAGAGCAAGTTGTTGATCTTGATGATGTAGATGAAGAAGACGTTCCAACGGCCGCAATACGCACCATGGCGATTGGAGATGTAAGGCCACTGGAACAAAAGGAGCAAGATCAACCTTCTTCAATGGTGCATCTCCCAACTCAAAAAGATGAACATGTTCATCAAGAGGAGGCGTGTGATCAAGGGGGAGCACAAGATGATCATTTAATGGAGGAAGAAGCACAACCGGCACCTCCAACTCAAGTCCGAGCAATGATTCAAAGGGATCATCCCGTCGACCAGATTTTGGGTGACATTAGCAAGGGAGTAACTACTCGGTCTCGATTAGTTAATTTTTGTGAGCATTACTCCTTTGTCTCTTCTATTGAGCCTTTCAGGGTAGAGGAGGTCTTGCTAGATCCGGACTGGGTGTTGGCCATGCAAGAAGAGCTCAATAACTTCAAGAGGAATGAAGTTTGGACACTGGTGCCTCGTCCCAAGCAAAATGTTGTGGGAACAAAGTGGGTGTTCCGCAACAAACAAGACGAGCACAGGGTGGTGACAAGGAACAATGCACGACTTGTGGCAAAAGGTTATGCCCAAGTCGCAGGTTTGGACTTTGAGGAGACTTTTGCTCCTGTGGCTAGGCTAGAGTCCATTCGTATTTTGCTAGCATATGCCGCTCACCATTCTTTCAGGTTGTTCCAAATGGATGTGAAGAGCGCTTTCCTCAACGGGCCAATCAAGGAGGAGGTGTACGTGGAGCAACCCCCTGGCTTTGAGGATGAACGGTACCCCGACCACGTGTGTAAGCTCTCTAAGGCGCTCTATGGACTTAAGCAAGCCCCAAGAGCATGGTATGAATGCCTTAGAGACTTTTAATTGCTAATGCTTTCAAGGTTGGGAAAGCCGATCCAACTCTTTTTACTAAGACATGTGATGGTGATCTTTTTGTGCCAAATTTATGTCGATGACATAATATTTGGTTCTACTAACCAAAAGTCTTGTGAAGAGTTTAGCAGGGTGATGACTCAAAAGTTTGAGATGTCGATGATGGGTGAGTTAAGCTACTTTCTTGGGTTCCAAGTGAGGCAACTCAAGGATGGGACCTTCATCTCCCAAACAAAGTACACGCAAGACTTGATCAAGAGGTTTGGGATGAAGGACGCCAAGCCCGCAAAGACTCCAATGGGAACCGACGGACATACCGACCTCAACAAAGGAGGTAAGTCTGTTGATCAAAAGGCATACCGGTTTATGATAGGGTCTTTACTTTATTTATGTGCTAGTAGACCGGATATTATGTTTAGCGTATGCATGTGTGCTAGATTTCAATCTGATCCAAAGGAGTGTCACTTAGTGGCTGTGAAGCGAATCCTTAGATATTTAGTCGCTACGCCTTGCTTCGGGATCTGGTATCCAAAGTGGTCTACCTTTGACTTGATTGGATATTCAGACTCTGACTATGCTGGATGTAAGGTCGATAGGAAGAGTACATCGGGGACGTGCCAATTCTTAGGAAGGTCCCTGGTGTCATGGAGTTCTAAGAAACAAACTTTCGTTGCTCTATCCACCGCTGAGGCCGAGTACGTTGCCGCAGGACAGTGTTGCGCACAACAACTCTGGATGAGGCAAACCCTCAGGGACTTTGGCTACAATTTGAGCAAAGTCCCACTCCTATGTGATAATTAGAGTGCTATTCGCATGGCGGATAATCCTGTTGAACACAGCCGCACAAAGCACATAGACATCCGGCATCACTTTTTGAGAGACCACCAGCAAAAGGGAGATATCGAAGTGTTTCATGTTAGCTCCGAGAACCAGCTAGCCGATATCTTTACCAAGCCTTTAGATGAGAAGACTTTTTGCAAGTTGCGTAGTGAGCTAAATGTCTTAGATTCACGGAACTTGGATTGATTTATAGCATACATGTGTTTATGCCTTTGATCATGTTCCTTATGCATTTTGTTGTTTACTTGTGGTGCTCAAGTTGTACAAGCACTCCCCGGACCTTACAAGTCCATTTGCAAGTGATGCACAAATTTAGGGGGAGATGTGCTACAACTTGACCCTTTGAGACTAATTGTGTGCTTGAGTTTGCTTAATTTAGTCTCAAAGGAGCTTTGAAAGGGAAAAGGTGGACTTGGACCATGCAAGACTTCCACTGCACTCCGATGAAAGAGTAACTTATCCCAAGTTCATCTTTATACTCTTATTGCCTTTTTACTCTTAGTTGAAGATTTTGGTGAGGCAATGGGGTTAAAGGGCCAAAATTGATCCCGTTTTGGTGCTTGATGCCAAAGGGGGAGAAAATAAGGCCAAAGCAAGAAATGGATCAGCTACCACTTGTGAATTTTGAAAATAGTAGAGTTAGAGTTTTTGTTTGTCAAAATCCTCTTACTGTCCCTTGTTTTTCATAAGTTGGTCTTTTGTGGGGAGAATGGTTGATTATGGGAAAAAGGGGGAGTTTTTGAATCTTTGAAAATAGTAGAGTTAGAGTTTTTGTTTGTCAAGAAATTTGTTGTATCCTCTTCCTTACAAATCTCGAGGACGAGATTTCCGTTAAGGGGGTTGGATTTGTAATAACCCAAAATTCTATTTTCGAGATTTAGGATGTTTCCCAAAGAATTGTAATAGAATAGCAATATTTTTTTCTCATCTTTGAAATCACATCCCATAGGATAAATATGTTTGTCACTAAAGACGGAGATGTAATTTGAAACTTATTTAAATAATTATAAATGTTCTTAAAACTAACTAATTGATAAGATTAGTCCCTAGGAATTTAATTATATCGAAAAAGGGTTAAAACTATGTTATGTTGAGGAAAAATGCATAATAAATACTATTTTTTTGAATGAGCTATTAAAACCAATATTGAATATGTGTGTGCAATACATATTAAAAATATCTGCATAATAATGGTATGAATATGTTTAGTCACATGCTGGATTTTCCTTGTGGTGGCATCTATATTTGAATTAGTAACTCAGTTAAATTTAAAATAGTTGAAATGAATGGGAATTGAAATAGAAAATAAAAAGAAAAGAGGAAAACTTGTGTTGGGCCGGATTCCTCAGTTTTGGCCCAACTCGCCACTTAGCCCAGGCGCGCTCTCGGCCCAAAACCCCAGCCCAACGCCTGCATCCCCTTCGCCCACACAACTGTGTCGCTGTCGTATGGGGCCGCCTGTCAGGGTCATCTTCAACATCACCGTAACAGATTTGGTGTCTGTTCATCTCGATGCGTAGATCCCGGGCCGAGCTTACCGGTCACCGCCTCCTTTTCCGCTCGGACCTTGCCCCTATCCTCTGGTATAAATCCTGGCCGCGACCCCCCATCGCCGTGCGGTCAGCTGTGAACGGAAGAAGAGACCGAGAGGGAGAGATGGCTGGTCGCCTAGATCGCTGGGGTTGTTGAGGTCCGCCTCGGATATAAAACAAGAACTCCATGGCCACCTTGCCCATCCCATGGCCGGATGCTCGACGCCCCTGTCCTTCGAGCTCGAGTTATCCTCTGCTCGGTTCTCCTATCACACCGACCATGGTGGTCGCCGGATTTTCTCCCATCCGGATTCACGCCAGCAACGGGCTCTCAGGTGTCGGCTCGGAACCTCACCAGGTCACCAGGTAGGCGAGAAAGAGAGACGAATCGTCGCTGTTGAACCCATGCTTGCAGCGGTGGTCAGGGGGGCTGCAGGGAATCGCTCACCGGAAATTTCTTGAAGCCGCTAGGAGGGTGTCTCCATGGGTCGCGCTCACCGCCACTTCTGTCACCGGTAGGATATACTCCATCATACTCGGTGTGTTCTTCTATTCATTTTCTCAGGATTGCCGCAGGGTAGACCACCTCGTCGAGGTTTGGGCGGGGCTGACCATGGAGTCGCCGCGTTTCTGTTTTGCGCCGTCGGGTCTGCGCCGGTGGGAGAGAGAGGAATAAGGGAAGGAGAAGCCCCTGCACCGTCCGTCCTGGGATTAGTGGTTGGGATTCAATCTGGCGTGCCTGCTCGCGTGATGAGATGTGCGCCGTTGGATCGAATCTTGATGAATAAAAATGAACCGTGTCACGTATTGAAATCCTAAGCGTAGATCTCTAATCCCACGGCTGGGGATGCGTACCGGTTAGATTTATAAAACAATCTAATCTGGACTGTATCCTTTTAATCCAACGGCTCTGGTTGCTTCTTACCCCTTCGGCCATGCCATTATGCAAAAGAGACCCTGTATAACTCTATAAACAACCCGCGGCCCATCGCAGAAGAGTGATGAGTCTTAAAACTATTTACAGATTAAACCCTATACTTATCTGTTTTATGCGCATAGTCCAGAGACCAGAGAAATTAGATAATAAATTGTAGAAAATGATTTTTAATACAAAAACAATACTAGAAACTTGTATAATTCCTAGAAACTTCAAATTAAGTCCAAATTGATCCATTCCAGTTTCTATAATTTTGTATTAATATTGTCTATCAATTAGTAACACTGTTTAGCCATGAAACTTGAATTAAAATTGTTCATTAGGATTAATCTATTCTAAGCACTAAATAATTTCAGAAATTTATAACTTAATAATCGTAGCTCCGAATTTAGTGGTTCTTGTTCCTATGATCTCATTACGCCGTGTAGAATATTATTACGTAGTTAATTCTATTGTTTGGTGTGATGTTAATTTTGCCTATACATTGTTTGTCTGTATTGCTACGTTTAGCAGTGAGGACACGTGTCACCTGAAGATCATCCTGGTACCTGGAATCTCAAGTCCCAGGCAAGTTGTGCCCTTGACCACTTTTTACCCAATAATGTTCTTTAATATCATTTATTCATGCATAGGATAATTTTGATGGGACCCAATAGGTTACCCTAGATTGTTTATCTCATTACCTTGTTTACCCCTGAATCACTTGGGTAGTTTGCTATTGATTTACATGGATTTGGGATAATTATTTATCATATCTATGTTCCAGTTATTTTATTATTCTATTTATGTTCATGTCAAGATCATTAATGTTAATTGGAACATAGAGCTTAACTTGAGAAACACGTGCCACCACAAGGGTTTATGGACGCCCTTGGCTGATTAATTAGGAAAGCTAGTGGAGGACTACCTTACCCGAAAGGGGCAAGGGCAGTAGGGGAGTGGTCAGTGTAGGGAGGTCCTTGGTTGATTTTGCTGCGATGGCGGTCAGGCAAGAACCCTGCATTGGAGCTTCCTATAAACTGTAGCGGGTTTTCTGAAGCTAGTGGAACTTTGTAAAGGCCTTGTAGTGTTACCCTGCCTCGCCTCCTCGGTAGAGGTGTATGGGAAGTCGCGATCCCTTGGCAGATGGGTAACATGACTTGTGGGTAAAGGGTACCACCTCTGCAGAGTGTAAAACTGGTATACTAGCCGAGCTCACGGTCATGAGCAGCTCAGGACTCTCTGATGATTAACTTATGGAACTAAATTCAATTTGTCATATGCATTGCATCGCAGGTGATGTTGTTACTTTTGTTCTACTACTTAATTGGGTTGGTATTTACTTATACTTAGTAATTGCTAATAAAATTTTGACCAACTTTAAAAGCAATGCTCAGCTCTAACCATCCTCTTTGGTAAGCCTTACACTTCACGTGAGCTCCCACCTTTGGCGAGTTCATGCACATTATTCCCCACAACTTGTTGAGCGATGAACGTGTGTGAGCTCACTCTTGCTGTCTCACACCCCCCCCCCACAGGTCAAGAACAGGTACCGCAGGATGAGACGCATGGAGGATGCTGTGGCGAGTTCGTGAGAGGTCTAGGTCGTAGTCTCCCAGTCAACTTTAGGTTGCTGGACCGTTGTCTCCTTATAATGTAATTATTTATTTAATTATTTTGTATAGAACTCCTATTATATAGCAAAGATGTGACATTCGATCCTGTGCCATGATTCATCATATGTGTGAGACTTGGTCCCAGCATACCTCGTGATTATGTTCGCGCCCGGGCTTTGGACCCCTAAAACCCGGGTGTGACAGAAGTGGTATCAGAGGAATGTTGACTGTAGGACGAAACCTAGATAGAACTGGACAACCATTACCTACTTACCTTTCCTACTCTGATTCTTTTCTAAACTTTTCTTAATCTTCTCTCATCTATTTCCGCTTTACTCTGATTATTCTTACCTTTTATTTCTAAAGACAAATGTGGATTTCACACTTTGAAATCCTGTGCCTAAAGTGACTTTAAGAATAGGAGACCTAATCTTAGAAACAAAAACAAAAATATTTTTTTAATCTCTATGAACTTGAATGTTTGTTCTTATGATACTTGTTTGATTTGGATCTTTGATTGAGTGTGATGAGTTGTGGAGTAATGTCCACAATTACAACTGCATATGCATATAGGAAAAAAATGCTTATAAAAATGATAACTAGACAAACTAGATTATTCCTCATTAATGCAGCTAGCCTAACAATATCTATCTCATCTTAAAAGATTCTATCCTACACTCATAGATCCATCTCCTCTCAAAAGATCCTAACTTATCCTAATCTAGCTTAATAGATTTACCTTATCTTAAAAGATACTCGCTTACCTAAATAAACATATCTTATCTTGAAAAGATTTTATCTTATCCTAACAAATTTAACTGACCTCAAAAGATTCTATATTATCCTTATGGATTCATCTTGCCCTAATTAGCATATTTATCCCACTCTAGAATAACAACCATGAGCTAATCCAAAATTTATTTAGATCTTATCTAGTCTAAAATAGTCATATCGATTTATTCTAGATCTGATCCAACCTAATAGGTTAATCTAACCTGATGAAGTCTAACCTTAAGTTGAGCTAACCTAAGGACAGTCCCTTAACAAGTTAACAATAGTAAAATAAACTGGATCCTACTCCTATAAATCTTGTTCTCTCCTAATGCACTTAAACCTAAAATTAGTGCATTAGACCAACTCAACCGTGAACATAAGAGCTAACCCAACCAATAGTGTCATGATGGATTGCATAATCTGTCTATTCCCACCTAACATCAAATGAACTTTAGACCTACATCATGTAGCCTATCTCATCCAAATCTATCTTAACCACATTCCCCCACCCCCGATGATATGCACTCACCGCGAATCAATGAGCTCAAGACCGGAGAAGAAAGGATCAACCCCGTCAAGGAAGTCAAACTCGATCTTCAGATGCTTTACCATCCCGCACGGAGTTTCTTCCTTACCATACACTTTCTTAACCCTAGCTATTCTTGCCCTAACCTATCCATCTTTTATTTCCTACATGATAAGTAGTTGGATGCCCATGCTCTCCTAATTACTCACTAAAAAAATAGACTCTTGATTTTTTTTAACTAACTAGAAACTAAAATCTAGACTGCAAGCTAAATTTGTTGTATCCTCTTCCTTACAAATCTCGAGGACGAGATTTCCGTTAAGGGGGTAGGATTTGTAATAACCCAAAATTCTATTTTCGAGATTTAGGATTTTTCCCAAAGAATTGTAATAGAATAGCAATATTTTTTTTCTCATCCTTGAAATCACATCTCATAGGATAAATATGTTTGTCACTAAAGACGGAGATGTAATTTGAAACTTATTTAAATAATTATAAATGTTCTTAAAACTAACTAATTGATAAGATTAGTCCCTAGGAATTTAATTATATCAAAAAAGGGTTAAAACTATTTTATGTTGAGGAAAAATGCATAATAAATACTATTTTTTTGAATGAGCTATTAAAACCAATATTGAATATGTGTGTGCATTACATATTAAAAATAACTGCATAATAATGGTATGAATATGTTTAGTCACATGCTGGATTTTCCTTGTCGTGGCATCTATATTTGAATTAGTAACTCATTTAAATTTAAAATAGTTAAAATGAATGGGAATTGAAATAGAAAATAAAAAGAAAAGAGAAAAACTTGTGTTGGGCCGGATTCCTCAGTTTTGGCCCAACTCGCCACTTAGCCTAGGTGCGCTCTCGGCCCAAAACCCCAGCCCAGCGCCTGCATCCCCTTCGCCCACACAACTGTGTCACTGCCGTATGGGGCCGCCTGTCAGGATCATCTTCAACATCGCCGTAACAGATTTGTTGTCTGTTCATCTCGATGCGTAGATCCCGGGCCGAGCTTACCGGTCACCGCCTCCTTTTCCGCTCGGACCTTGCCCCTATCCTCTGGTATAAATCCTGGCCGCGACCCCTCATCGCCGTGCGGTCAGCTGTGAACGGAAGAAGAGACCGAGAGGGAGAGATGGTTGGCCGCCTGGATCGCTGGGGTTGTTGAGGTCCGCCTGGGATATAAAACAAGAACTCCATGGCCACCTTGCCCATCCCATGGCCGGATGCTCGACGCCCCTGTCCTTCAAGCTCGAGTTATCCTCTGCTCGGTTCTCCTATCACACCGACCATGGTGGCCGCCGGATTTGCTCCCATCCGGATTCACGCCAGCAACGGGCTCTCAGGTGTCGGCTCGGAACCTCACCAGGTAGGCGAGAAAGAGAGACGAATCGTCGCCGTTGAACCCATGCTTTCAGCGGTGGTCAGGGGGGCTGCAGGGAATCGCTCACCGGAAATTTCTTGAAGCCGCTAGGAGGGTGTCGCCATGGGTCGCGCTCACCGCCACTTCTGTCACCGGTAGGATATACTCCATCATGCTCGGTGTGTTCTTCTATGCGTTTTCTTAGGATTGCCGCAGGGTAGACCACCTCGTCGAGGTTTGGGCAGGGCTGACCATGGCGTCATCGCGTTTCTGTTTTGCGCCGTCGGGTCTGCGCCGGTGGGAGAGAGAGGAATAAGGGAAGGAGAAGCCCATGCACCGTCTGTCCTGGGATTAGTGGTTGGGATTCAATCTGGCGTGCCTGCTCGCGTGATGAGATGTGCGCCGTTGGATCGAATCTTGACGAATAAAAACGAACTATGTCACGTATTGAAATCCTAAGCGTAGATCTCTAATCCCACGTCTGGGGATGCGTACCGGTTGGATTTATAAAACAATCTAATCTGGACCGTATCCTTTTAATCCAACGGCTCTGGTTGCTTCTTACCCCTTCGGCCATGCCATTATGCAAAAGAGACCCCGTATAACTCTATAAACAACCCGCGGCCCATCGCAGAAGAGTGATGAGTCTTAAAACTATTTACAGATTAAACCCTATACTTATCTGTTTTATGTGCATAGTCCAGAGACCAGAGAAATTAGATAATAAATTGTAGAAAATGATTTTTAATAAAAAACAATACTAGAAACTTGTATAATTCCTAGAAACTTCAAATTAAGTCCAAATTGATCCATTCCGGTTTCTATAATTTTGTATTAATATTGTCTATCAATTAGTAACACTGTTTAGCCATGAAACTTGAATTAAAAATTGTTCGTTAGGATTAATCTATTCTAAGCACTAAATAATTTCAGAAATTCATAACTTAATAATCGTAGCTCCGAATTTAGTGGTTCTTGTTCCTACGATCTCATTATGCCGCGTAGAATATTATTACGTAGTTAATTCTATTGTTTGGTGTGATGTTAATTTTGCCTATACACTGTTTGTCTGTATTGCTACGTTTAGCAGTGAGGACACGTGTCACCTGAAGATCATCCTGGTACCTGGAATCTCAAGTCCCAGGCAAGTTGTGCCCTTGACCACTTTTTACCCAATAATGTTCTTTAATATCATTTATTCATGCATAGGTTAATTTTGATGGGACCCAATAGGTTACCCTAGATTGTTTATCTCATTACCTTGTTTACCCCTGAATCATTTGGATAGTTTGCTATTGCTTTACATGGATTTGGGATAATTATTTATCATATCTATGTTCCAGTTATTTTGTTATTCTATTTATGTTCATGTCAAGATCATTAATGTTAATTGGAACATAGAGCTTAACTTGAGAAACACGTGCCACCACAAGGGTTTATGGACGCCCTTGGCTGATTAATTAGGAAAGCTAGTGGAGGACTACCTTACCCGAAAGGGGCAAGGGCAGTAGGGGAGTGGTCAGTGTAGGGAGGTCCTTGGTTGATTTTGCTGCGATGGCGGTCAGGCAAGAACCCTGCATTGGAGCTTCCTATAAACTGTAGCGGGTTTTCTGAAGCTAGTGGAACTTTGTAAAGGCCTCGTAGTGTTACCCTGCCTCGCCTCCTCGGTAGAGGTGAATGGGAAGTCGCGATCCCTTGGCAGATGGGTAACATGACTTGTGGGTAAATGGTACCACCTCTGCAGAGTGTAAAACTGGTATACTAGCCGAGCTCACGGTCATGAGCAGCTCAGGACTCTCTGATGATTAACTTATGGAACTAAATTCAATTTGTCATATGCATTGCATCGCAGGTGATGTTGTTACTTTTGTTCTACTACTTAATTGGGTTGGTATTTACTTATACTTAGTAATTGCTAATAAAATTTTGACCAACTTTAAAAGCAATGCTCAGCTCTAACCATCCTCTTTGGTAAGCCTTACACTTCACGTGAGCTCCCACCTTTGGCAAGTTCATGCACATTATTCCCCACAACTTGTTGAGCGATGAACGTATGTGAGCTCACTCTTGCTGTCTCACACCCCCCCATAGGTAAAGAACAGGTACCGCAGGATGAGGCGCATGGAGGATGATGTGGCGAGTTCGTGAGAGGTCTAGGTCGTCGTCTCCCAGTCAAATTTGGGTTGCTGGACAGTTGTCTCCTTATAATGTAATTATTTATTTAATTATTTTGTATAGAACTCCTATTATATAGTAAAGATGTGACATTCGATCCTGTGCCATGATTCATCATATGTGTGAGACTTGGTCCCAGCATACCTGGTGATTATGTTCGCGTCCGGGCTTTGGACCCCTAAAACCCGGGTGTGACATGAACAAAGTACAAATCAAGTATAAAGGTATGTTTCTCAGACTTAGTACATTGTTTTAGAGACTAATGTATTGTGTCTAAGTGCTGGAAACAAGAAAAATCAAGTTGAAATTAAAGATGGCTTTGTTCAGCCAAAGTCAGCTCTGTCTAGGTGCACCGGACTGTCCGGTGGTGCACCGGACAGTGTCTGGTGCGCCAGGCTGGCTTAGGCGAACTTGCTGCTCTCGAGAAGTGATTAACGGCGTACGGCTATAATTCGCCGGACTGTCCGGTGTGCACCGGACTGTCCGGTGAGCCAACGGTCGGCCGGGCCAACGGTCGGTCGCGTAATCCGTGCGCGACGCATGGCCGAGACAACGGCTAGAAGGGGGCACCGGACTGTCCGGTGTGCACCGGACAGTGTCCGGTGCGCCAACGGCTCCAAAGCGCCAACGGTCGGCTTCGCCAAAGAAGGAAAGAAATCCGCACCGGACAATGTCCGGTGGTGCACCGGACTGTCCGGTGCGCCAGGCGACAGAAGGCAAGAAATGCCTTCCTGGAATGCACTCAACGGCTCCTAGCTGCCTTGGGGCTATAAAAGGGACCCCTAAGCGCATGGAGGAGAACACCAAGCATTCTCTAAGCATTCCTAAGCACCAAGACTTTGATTCCGCGCATTTGATTCTTTGTGATAGCAACTAGAGCTCCATTTGAGTTGTGAACTCGCCGGGTTGTGCTGTGAGCTCTTGTTGCGACTTGTGTGCGTGTTGGTACTCTGATTTCGTGTCTGGTGTGTGTTGCTCATCCCTCCCTTACTCCGTGCTTCTTTGTGATCATCAAAGTGTAAGGGCGAGAGGCTCCAAGTTGTGGAGATTCCTCGCAAACGGGATATAGTAAAGCAAAGCAAAACACCGTGGTATTCAAGTGGGTCTTTGGACCGCTTGAGAGGGGTTGATTGCAACCCTCCTTCGTTGGGACGCCACAACGTGGACTAGGCAAGTGTTGAACTTGACCGAACCACGGGATAAACCACTGTGTCTATCTGTGATTGATCTTCTTGTGGTTATCGTGTCGTGCAAAGACTCTTCTCTAGCCACTTGGCATTCTTGTGCTAACTCCTAATCAAGTTTTGTGGCATTAAGTTTCAAGTTTTACAGGATCACCTATTCACCCCCCCTCTAGGTGCTCTCAATTATCCGGTTCTTTGTGATTTCCCAAGTTATTTGAAACCGGTTGTTCCGAAGTCCTTGTGCTTTTATTTGTGCGCACATTTGCACTAGGACGTTCACCTTCAAGGTGTGTTACTGCTGGAACATCTGAAAGGGAGCACGTTGCATTCTCTTCAGTAACTTGCTGGTGCAGGCGTCCCCGCTTAGCTGATACTGAATCATCCGGTTTTCTCCCCCTTTTCCTAGGATGGGGAGTATGAGTAGAGTCCATACCCTGTAGAGGTATCTCCACTCTCTCCTGTGCATTTGCCGCAGGAATATGCGACTTCGACACTCCTCTTATATCAGTAAAGGCATCTGGCGGATTATTTGCTAAGTTTTGCAGGTGTATTATTCGTTGAACTTCAAGTTCAGTTTCTCTAGTGCGTGGGTCAAGCGATTGGATGCTACTAGCACTCCATTCTATTTCTCGACATTCTTTATTATTAAGGTACAATCCTCTCCCTAATGCCGGGAAATGCTCTTCATCGAAGATGCTATCAGCGTACCGAGTCGTGAACAGATCCCCAGTTCTAGGCTCTAAATATTTGATTATGGACAGAGATTCATAACCAACATAGATCCCCAACTTCCGATGAGGTCCCATAGATGTACGCTGGGGTGGTGATATCGGCACGTATACAGCACAGCCGAATTTTCGCAGATGGGAAACCACTGGTTGTTGACCACGCGTTAACTGGTGGGGAGAAGCAGAGTGGTAAGAAGATGGTCTATATTGGATTAAGGCCGCAGCGTGCAAAACTGCGTGTCCCCAACAACTGGTCGGGAGTTTGCTATCTTGTAGAAGTGGCCTGGCTATGAATTTTATTCTTTTAATTAAGGACTCAGCAAGTCCATTCTGTGTATGGATGCGGTACAAAATGCTCTACATTTATGCCCAAAGCAAGACAATAGTCATTAAAGGCCTTTGAGGTAAACTCTTCGGCATTATCCATCCTGATTGACTGAATGCGGTTCTCCGGGAAGCTCGCACGCAAACGGATAATTTGGGCAATAAATTTTGCAAATGCGTGGTTCTGCATGGACAACAGGCACACGTGGCTCCACTTAGTAGAAGCATCTATAAGAACCATAAAATATCTGAAGGGCCCTGATAGGGGGTTGATTGGACCACAGATATCACCCTGAAGTCTCTGCAGGAAACTCGGGGACTCAGCCTTTACTTTCAGGTAAGAGGGCTTAGTTATCAGTTTTCCTTTAGCACAAGAGACGCATAGGAAGTCTTTAGGAATTTGTGTGGTTTTTATGCCATGGCCAATGGAGCTAGTTATGATGTTTCGCATCATCCTTAATCCAGGTGTCCTAGTCTTTCATGCCATACTCGAAAAGACTCAGGATTTTTAAATATAGTAGACATCGCAACAAATTCAGGGGGTGGTTTAATTCTTGAGTAATACAACCCAGAGGAGGTGCCTTGCGCTTTCTCTACCACTTTTGTTTCACATTCGTTTGTTGATGTGATATGGAGGTATTCAGCACCACCCACACATGCAGTTGTAACGTGATAGCCGCTACGACGGATATCTTTGAACGTGAGGAGAGTACGAGTTGCTCCTGGGTATAGGAATGCTTCTTCAATGAATATCCTAGTACCATTAGGGAGGACAACAATGGCTCGACCGGAGCCTACAATGCGGCCATTGTTGCCAACAATTGTAGTGATATTCTCAGTCCTCTTCAGGAGTGTCTGAAAATATTTCGTCTCTCTAAGAATCGAATTTGTGGCTGCACTATAATCAGGCATGGTTCATCGTTTTCCTCCATCGTGGGAAGTGAGTCTTGTTCTATATAAATAATATATAATATTGATTTAGTTCATCATTCATGATGACAACATATAATAGAGCAAGAACAATTAAACCATGAATGAGGAATAAATAAAATTGCAAAGCAATTAATCTCAATCAACTAAATAGTATGGGCTCAGCAGGAGCATTTATTACATCATAACCAAATAAATGTTCTTCTAGAAATAAAATTGCTATGGAAATAAATGTGGAGCTAATGGCTGATAACTTGATCAACTACAGGAGATCATCAGTATCGAAATCGAAGTCGACTTTGCCTAACGGAGCATCATTCTTAGTTGTGGCATCAGCATTTATGGCAGCATGCTCAAACTGTGCAGCAGGCTGAGGCAACTCAAGGTGCTCTCCAGTTGTGGCGTCTACAGGCGCCTGGATAAAGTGAGCCTCTGAGTTCTGGCGTTTCTTCCATTCCTGATATATGTCAATTAGGTATTTCTCAGTGGTGCATGTACGGGACCAGTGCTGCTGAGACCCGCACCTAAAACATCCTTCGCCAGCATGCTTTGAGGCACTTGCATCGCCCTCCTGGGGGTTGCTTTTGCCTTTGCCTCTGCCTCTGCCACGACCATTGTTGCTGCTACTGCCGCTGCCATTCTGTAGCTGCTTCTTAAATGTTCCCCTTGTTGGCCCCTGATTATTGCGGCGCCCACGACCCCTTCCTCTGGAGGAGCCTCTCTTCCCCTGAGACGGGAAGTTTGCATGTACTTCTGGTACGGCCGCAGCACCGACAGGACGCTTCTGGTAGTTTTGCATCAGGAGCTCATTCTGAGCCTCTGTGCCAAGCAACATGTTGACGAGCTCATAGTACTTTGTGTACTTGTTGTTTCGGTACTGCTGCTGAAGCACCATGTTGGAGGGGTGAAAGGTCTGGAGAGTTTTCTCAATCATCTCCAGGTCTGTGACTATCTGGCCACAGAAACGTAGCTGAGCGACAATGCGATGAATGGCAGTGTTGTAAGCCTCCACAGTCTTGAAGTCGAGGAAGCGGAGTGTGGCCCATTCCTGTTGCGCTCGCGGAAGCATCACATGCTTCTGCACACCGAAGCGCTCCCGTAGCTTCGTCCATAGTATTAGAGGGACTTTCACCTCCAGATACTCCATCTTCAGATCTGGATGGATGTGGCGCCTGAGAAAGATCGCAGCTTTTGCCTTCTCATGAAGCTGCAAGCCAATGTCGTTTGGGCCTAGACGAACGATCGCCTTTCCCAGCTGCATCGCCTCCAGATGAAACTGGCAGTCATCAGCCCAGGTCAGGTAGTTTTTGCCATTCAGGGCAAGCTCCGCAAAGTCAGTCTCGCTGCCTTCAGCCATAGCCTGTCACGCAAAATTAACTCCAGGTTAATTAGCCGTGCCAATTATCCATAACATAAATTTAAATGGTTGTACGTGCATTATTCTATGTACATAAATAAAATAGAATAAAATGATATACGAAACGTATAAAAAAATAAGCATGCATTTTTATTGTTTTCAGTAGGAAACACAAAATAAATAATGCATACAAATTAAATGTGCACTAAACAATACTAAACAAATTCATCAAGAATCCATTCTTAGAGTGCACGGCCGGGAGGAAACATGTGAGTAAAAAAATAATAAACAAATAAATATTTATTATTGTCCACGTCCAAAAGTAACTAATCCATAAACTTAGGCTGATTAAAGTTACTTTGCAGAGAAGGCGGATAGACCAACACCATGGCATACATAGGGATCAGAAAATGTTGCATGCGTAGGAATCTGCGGGGACCTACTTTTCCTTTTTTTCTAAAAAACGTCAAACATCTCTACTTTGCATGCGGCTATGCAAAACAAGCGGTTGCATGCCGGCATGCGAGGTGCGCGCGGAAGTGCCAACTACTTTTTGTTTCTTTTTCTCCGAAATCCACGCCATGCCACGTTTGTTGTGTTTAGCATATCAAGATTTGCTTTTTTTCTCTCTCATACCGTGCGCCCAAATTCTAGAGGATACAAACGGAAAATCTTATATGCAGCCATCGGAAAGAAAAAATCTTTTAGAAAGGAAAAACAATCCATCGGAGGCACGGAACACGAGATGCGTCACATGCCCATGTTCCATCCTCTCTACACTGTGAAACACTGTGGATGTGTTTGGTTGCCTGGCCCAATCCACAACCAGGCCCGTTTGGTACAGTGTAGATTTGTTTGGTTGCCTGGACCAGCTTGGCAGCCTGGCTGAGGCGAGCCAGAAACAAATTTGGGCCTGGCTGAGTACAAACGTGAGGTTTCCAGGTTCTCAATGCGGCCTGGCCTGACTTTAGTTAGGGTTTGCTTCAACTGACTTCTTCTCTCTCGCCTCAGACGACTTCTCTCTCGCCTCTCTCGTCGCTCGCAGACGACGGCTAGGGTTTGCCGCAGCTGCGGCTCTCGTTTCTCGCAGCCGCAGCCGCCGACGCTAGTCGCTAGGGTTTGCCGCAGCTGCCGCTCTCGCCTCTCTATCTACTGCTCTCTCTCTTCTGAATTGCTAGGTGGTCCGCCATCGCCGCCAGGCTGCCCGGGTGGACGGATAACGAGATCAAGAACGTCTGGCACACGCACCTCAAGAAGCGCCTGGATCCCACCAAGCAGGAGCAGCAGCAGCACGGCACGACGCCGGTGGCTGGCGTCGGCAAGAAGCACAGGCCCGTGGCGGCGGCGAAGCGCGGGGGCGGCAGAGCCAGGAAGGCGACGGCCGACGCCGACGCCGTCGTCGTACCGGCCTCGGCCACAGCTGCGCTGGCGTCGCCCGAACGGTTGGCGGCCTTGTCGTCAGTGACTAAGTTGTTCATGACGGAGCAGGAGCACGGCAACACGGGGAGCTCGCCCGTGTTCCCTAAGGAGGAGAGCTTCACCACCTCCTCCTCGGACGCGCACCCAGTACCACATCTGGTCGTTTGCTTGCATTGCCTTTGAGCTTGCCACCGGTGACTTATTGTTTTCTCCCATGAATCCCCAGGGATGCAGCAAAGATGAGGTACGGTAAAAGAACATTTTGTTGTTTGTTTGTAGCATAAATTTTCTTATTAACTGCTTAGGAATCAACAGTTGCCGTACATGTTCAAAATATACCTGTGGTATTCTTGATGTTGCCAAATTTCATGGCAGCAGGATGCACTAATTTTCTTCATTCCTTATATTTGCAGACAGCACGATATTTGGTGTATTCATCCACTAAACTTTCAAACACTCCCTTGCAATTATTCAGACATTTAAAAATTGCACTGACACAAATATATATATATAGGTACATATAGGTAGTGGGGGCACTTCAGAATTTAAAACAATATATTCAATCCTGTAATGTACCCAACCTGTGACAACTTTCAACCTAGCTATCGGAGAGCTTTATGGAAATGAAATTAGAACTAACTGGTCCACTCTGGCAGTATTTAAATAAACTTACCAACTTTGATGTGCAACATTTGAGGCGCACTATGAGATGCGGCTATCGCTGGCAGTTTTTTATTGTGATAATATGCTTCCGGGTTCCTTTCTATTTGTATAGCAACTGTAGATTCAAATAGCCTAAACTACCATGTAGATTCAAATCATTTTGTATAGTAACTGTAAGCAGAAACTACACTTTGTCAATTCTACTGAAGGTCACAGAAAAGGGGGATGACTTGTCAGCTGTTCCCTTTGTAGTGACATTTTCTTTCTAGAAAAGCAAGATCAAGCTATATGATTATGGTTGCAGGAAGTAATAATGCCTTGCAAAAATTGAAGTACCAGTGGACTGACAAACAATTAGTTGCATGTACAACTTTTCTGTTCTGTTACCCGGTTGATTGCTCTGTTACTGAGAATTTGATGCCATGCCTATGTAAGAATCTATGTCAATTGTGCTCCTAAATCAATCAACTCCAGATGTTGACTCCTGCTTGTCAACCCTACTGTTACCTGTTTGTTAAAATCACTTGGCTTTGATGATGGAAACTCTTGGGAAGATGCCTCGGAAGATTGCTAGCTCAGGAACTCGTTCCAAGGATTACTTTGATGACGGTATGTTTTCTTCTCAAGTGATTTTACTCTCATGATCAAGTGGTTTTACTCTCATGAGTTCCTTCTCTTTTCTTCTGTTTAAGTTGTTACCATGGTTCATACAAATCTGAGACAGTTTCCTTTCTCCTATATCTTCTCTTTTCTTGTAGCAGTTATATTGTCATCAGGAGGTGTTTTAATGAGAAGAATTACTAGCAGTCTTTGCGCCATTAAGTCAGTTTCTGTTTCTGTTTCTGTTTAATGAGAAGAATTATTCGGATATTAGTTTCTGTTTACTAGCAGTTCTAACCTCCAGGAAGGCCTGGATTGTCCTTCATCTAAACTAGAAGGTGCCACGTTCCATCATATTCGTTGTCAGGTCCTTCAAACGATGTGGCGCTTGGTCCAGTGCTGTCCTCACGGTGTTTATCATATTTTAAGTAGCTATTATAGTTTCTGTTTAATTACAATCATAGTTTCTGTTTAATAGTTTCTGTTTTTTGTTATCCATATTTTAAGTTGCTACTATAGTTCATACGATTGTAATTCAAATGATTGTAATTAGTTTAGTGAGAAAAATTACTAGCAGGAGGATCTGTTTAATTCAGATTATTGTAAATCATATTTAGATGATTGCAATTAGTTCATTTTATGGGTCAAAATCATATTTTTAGTTCAAATCTGTTGTAATTTGTTTAATAGCGCTTAAAATTTTGAAATTTGGCGGGAGCTTCATTGTACACATGAAAACTGGCGGCAACCTAATTGGGCCAAGCTAAAAAATGAGAACCAAACAATGTATAATATGGGCCTGGTTCATTTTGACCAGGCAACCAAACATTGTTTGTTGGCTCTAAACATGCGGGCTCCCTTGAGCCTGGTCCTCTCACTGAGCCAGTCTCAGGCTGGGCCAGGCAACCAAACACATCCTGTATGGCCGCAGCGCGAATTCTGGCCAGCGCGTGGGGAGGCGCCAATTCTGGCCAGCGCGTGGGGGGGCGCGCACTGGCGCCTGCGCCGACTTGCATGCAGCCACGCGGGACGAGAGACGATGGTTCGTTCGCAGGTTCGTAGTTCTTGTGAATAGAAAATTACATATCTACTTTTCCACGGTAGATAGTAAATTACAGATCTATTTTATACCGCTTTTCTTGTGTCGATGAACGAGAGCGAAGCCTGTCGCGTAGGACAGTTCGGCAAGGCCGGAGGACCTGCCGGCATGGTGGAGAATCGTTGCTGATCGGATCCACGAGTCGAGGTAGAGCAGTGTTGATGACGTGTTAAATAATGTAGTTGTCGCAGATCCCCGATCCGGACTCCGAACCCTCCCAACAGCAGTAGGGACGTGAGAAGTTGTAGAAGCCCGCTCCCTTCCCAGCAACTCAACACAGAGAGGAACAACAGACACAGTGGATGGAAGCTCTTTCTATCTCTATTTCTTATGATGGGTATGGGTGCATATATATAACTTGTGTACCCCCTAAGGGCAGTTTCGGTATTAGCCCATTAAACCCCTTTTAGGGTTTCTCAACACTTATAATTTCTATAGCCTCTACGTCATCTAGAAACTACTACTAGACATTATCTCTCCAATACAAACATCAATATTACTTAACTGAATTTACGTCATCTAGAAACTACTACTAGACATTATCTCTCCAATACAAACATCAATATTACTTAACTAAATTTAATATCCCTCTTCTCTCATTGTGTCTTAGATATCGTATTGAAATCAAATCTTATGCAACATCCAGTTTCTTACCATTTCTTCATTTAATTATTTGTCTTTTTATCCTATGTGGTAGTTGAATTAATGCTATAGAAACTAGATGATGTGGAGGATTGAGACCGCTCTTAGATACAATTAGCAAAATCTAGAGAATTCCAAACCAATAATTCAAGATTACCCACCTAGCGACATTAATTAGGGAGACGCGCATGCGCATGCTTGTAGGAAATCTCTTGTGGTGTGTTTGGTTTGTGGAGTCACTCTATACTTTATGAGGTGATGCATTATAAGTTCATTCCATCAATTTTGGTGGAATCAACCCACTCCTCATGTATATACTAATTATTAACTATGAGGAATGAGTTGATGATAGATCAACTCATTCTATTCCACAAACCAAACAAAAAAGTTAGGAGTGAGAAGAAGATGGATCACTTTATTCCTCAAACCAAACACACTATTAGTTTCGGCTCAAGTATAGTATTTCAAAGTTCTGCAGGATTTATCTGTTGCTCCTGCTGTTCAACAACTACGTGTCCGCACACGCGTCAAATACGGATGGCAAATTCCTCTTTGTTGCCATCCCCGCGACCAAATTTCGTCAAGGGAATCCCTACGAATGTTTACTCATCCCCTTTTCCCGTGGGGATAATCTCGGACGAGGATCCCCATCCATACTTAAATTATAATTAGACGTACATCATTTATTATTAATGAAAAATATTATCACTTATACACATTTTCATATTTAAGAAATAGTTATATGTACATTAAAATGAACATATTCGTATAATAATGGGTGATCTCTTAATAAGATAATTATTTATTTTTATCATTGTCTATTATATAAAAATATCGTCATATGTAAGTTTAATAGATCCCCACAGGGATACGAGAAATTAGGATTTTTGCCACTCGAAAGATCATCTCTTTGATTATAATTGTCACTTAGTTTATGAACGGTGGGTCCATCTGACTATCTGAGTCTATGAAATGCGAGACCAGTGGCAATTTTGTGAAGCCTATTCTATATAATGAAAAAATCCAAATCTCTCTGGAGACATTGGGGAAGAAACTTCCTCATCGTCATCCTCCAATGGAATAATTTCAGGCGGGGAGTCAGGTTTCAGGTCACCATTGCCATATCTGTCAAAGCTATTTTGACTGAGTAGGCTACCATTGACATCCATCTGTTGCTGCAATGCTGATGTTAAGGTCTCAGCACGGGCCATGGAGAGCTGCATCTGGAGCTGGGAGATCTGTTGCTGGAGCACGGAGATGGCGCCCACGCAGCCATAGACAGGGTCCCTGGTGCGAACGTTGGCCTCATAAACCATACTGCTCACCGCATCCCCTCTCTGGTGGGCAGGCAGCTCCTGGAAATATGATGCATGCATATACGACGATCGACATACATGTTAGCTTGAGTTATATTTATGAATGAATATAATCGGATGATGAAGAGGAGAACAACTGAGGAGGCGGACCTGCAGTAACTTGAAGACATTGCTGCCACCGAAAACCTTGTGGACGATGGCGAACTTGTGAGGATCCTCGGCGGGGAAGTAGGGCGCGAACACGCACTCCTGTGTGCACTGCTGGCGCAGCATCCTGCACGACGCGCATGGCGACCTGCTCCTACTGCTGCTGCTTTCGCTGCCGGCCATGGTAATAACCTGCTCCTCCTCACAGGAGTACAGTATTATATATCAACCAAATAAATTTAAATCTATCGCAACACGTACATTATTTACTGTGATTGATCATATACCTGCCCTCCTGGTGAAGAACTTGTGTCCGTTTCATCGATACTGGAGATAATATCCTGTATGGTAGGCCTGTTGCTCGGGTCATCGTTCATGCAATTTATCGCTATCTCAGCGCATACTTCTACTTGTTCTAGTAGCGGATGGCTTCCTAATGTCTGAAACATGTCCGTCCAGCTTTCAAGCACCTACTAGTTTCACAATCAAGTACGTCAGAGTTATGTATATATGGGGCGACATTTCGAAATAGAGAACTAGAATAAGAATATTTAGTTGTATATGTAGAAAAATGAAGTAGATGATGTATTGATTATAGATGGGGTACAATATATAGACTCATAACCCTAACCCTAATGGCCGGCAGCCCAACAGTGGTGTCAGCCCACACACTCACACACACAGTCTAACATCCCCCGCAGTCACAACGGGGGCACCGCACACGATGAGACTGGAGTAGAGGCCGAAAGTAGGAGCCGACGGATTGAAATCCCCCGCAGTCGCGGCGTCGTGATGGTGCGAATGTTGCGGATGGAATAGAGACAGGTGTGTGCTCCAAGAAGACGATAGCTCATAGATGTCGAGGTAGCCGAAGTCGAGTTGGTCGCGGTCAGGAGACACGTAGCAGAAGCCTGATCTTCGAGAGGGGTCGACGTTCGAGCGTCAACAATCGGCAGGGCGACACAACAAAAGGGCACGGACAGGCCGACCTTCCTGCTTCTTCGATCGTCCAGGCGTCAAGGAGCCCCGCCAGGGAGGCCGACAGCAGCGCACGCGTCTGCACCGGTCATGGTGTCCGCACTCGCTGCAGAATAGAAGGGGAACGACGGATCCAGCCGGGAAGGCCACGACAACGACGGATTCGGGGGGGAGACACGATCCAGCCAAAGGGACGATGGATCGAGCCGAGAAGGCCGCAGCAACGTGGACCCAGCCGGGAAGGCCGCGACAGCGACGGATCCAACGAAGGCGATGAAGGGGTGAGCGGTGGGGCGGGTCCAGCCGGGCAGGGGCCTGTGCCGGACCTGGCAAGGGGTGTTGACAGCACCGGCGACGGGAGAAGCTCGAAGGGTGAGGTTGCACTGGGCCCGACGATGGCAGCACTGTGGTGGCTGTATAGCACGCGCGAGGAGGAGAAGACCTGTGCGTGGAGCGCGAACGCCGGGAAGGGCGCTGTGCTGGGGGCGCATACGCCGATGAGGGGTCGCCGTGGGAGTGCGGCGCGCTGGGAGGGGTAGAGGCCTCCGCGGACCGGCAGCGGCGTGGTCTAGCATGCCGAGGAGGCGACCAGGGCTCGGCGGCAGAGGCAGAAGCAGAGGATGCCGGAAAGCCGAAGGCGGAGTTGGTGGGTGTGAGGATATAACCAAGCGCCTGGATGGGCTTCACGATGCCGTCGAGCATGATGCGCGCAATCTGTGAGAAGACCCCGCGGGCGCGCACGGACGTCGTAGGCCATAGAAGAGGACGGCGTCGACGAGGAGGACGAGGAGGGGGGTCGTCGGGATAACGCAGTCGACGAGGACGAAGTCGACAAGGGGTACGAGCTCGTGGAAGCGGCGGGAGACGAGGGCACGCGCCGAGGAGCACACAGAGTGAACCAATAGGGGAGAGAGGCGCGGCGTACACTGCGAGGAAGAGTGCCACCCAGGTCCGTCGGCTCAGCGCCCGCAGCAGGAGCGACGTCCACAGCGGCCATGCCGCTGGCTCAGCCGCCCCCGCCGCCAGATCCATGACGGACGAGGTGGGGGAAAGAGGGAGGCCTCGGAGGCCGTGGGAGAGGGCCGGCGGCTGGGCAGGGAGGCCGCCCCCGAGAGGGAAGGATTAGCCTCCCGGGGGCAGCGTCGGTAGGAGGCGGCTGTGGGGTGGAAGCAGGGAGGTGGCGGCTGTTGGGAGGAAGAAGAAACCCTAGCCCTTTGATACCATGTAGAATAATGAAATAGATGATGTATTGATAATAGATGGGATACAATATATAGACTCACAACCCTAAACCTAATGGGCCGGCAACCCAACAGTGGTGCCGGCCCACACACACTCACACACAGTGTAACAGTATATAACCACCTATACTTGATGTACATATGGACACCTAACAAGTTACTCCATCTGGTGTCCTATTAGTTGTCGTTTTGGACAAGGTTTAAGTCAAATTTATAAAATTTTGACTACAAATAACTATTTTATTATGTAGTTTTGAAACATAATGTTTATATACACCAATTTATCTTAGCATGTACTTTTATAGAAGTATAAATGTATTAACGCCCCGTTTGGATCATTGGAATTGAATTCCATTCTAATAATAGTAATTTAGTCATATATCGATTAAGCTAATTCGATTTTATGCAAAATATATTTGTATACTATTATTAGCAAGATGTCGGAGATATTTATGTGCTACATTTTTACTATAGAGGAGTGAGACGAAGAGTGTCATGTAAGTTACAGAGTAGAAACAAATTCTACCAATGCATAAAATCATTTCCCATCCTACACCCCATCAATTGGAGATAGGCTTATATATGAACTTTGAAAAGTGGTGGAATATCACATTCCAAACTAAATAAGTTACTTTATTAAGTGAATTCTAATTCCTCTAAAATGAAGGGATCCAAACACCCTGTAAGAGTTTATTTGTATTTTAAGAAAAAACATTGGTCAAAGTTACATTTTAAAAACCGTGTCGCTTTTCTAAACGATAACTAATAGGACACCGGAGGGGTAAGTAGTTCGTAACAATGTAGCCATTATTATAGAAATAGAAATACTAATGTAAATGGCCGTTAATTACCTTGTCAACACTGGTGCATTCCTTATGCCCCGTCAGAATCTCAATGATTATAACACCTAGACTGTATATGTCCGCCTTGAATGTGATTGCATTGCTGCTCAGAAATTCAGGTGCCAAATACCCCCTGCGTGAAGAATAAAAAATATTGATGTAGTGAGTGGTAAATGAAATAACGGGTATTGAACTGAGCTGTTGACAAATCAAAAAGATGTCTCAGAGGTAATTAGGTAGCCTACGGCGTCCCAATTATTCTTTTAGTAATAATCCTGCTATGATTTTCACTTAAGCGCCTGGACAGACCAAAATCTGCGATTTTTGGCACCATGTTATCGTCAAGAAGTATATTTTGAGGTCCGATTTTTTTTGTATTTTGGCCCTTTCTCGGAAAAAAAATCACGTTTGGACCCTATAAAATTTTAATTTCATTTTTGGACTCTTTCCTCAGCGCCATAGCTTATGACGCCGAGGTACGTGCTGCGCTGGCGCACCCCGGACTCTGTGGCACCGACGTGGCACCGAACTCGGCGCCAAGATCTAAAATCCCTACCAAGAAATCTAAAATCCCTCTCAAGTCTGGAGAGTCTTTCTATTGGGTGTTGCCCCAACATAGCATCTTTACCAGATATGCCGTCCTCCCTCCAGCGCATAAGTATATCCGATTGCCCCGTCTTGAAGAAGAACTGCCAAGAACCTGATGGGGAAAGCTGGCCAAAGATTTCGCACCTTCGCTGGAAGCACATCTACTAATACCAAACTTGCTTCTTTAGACTTGCCACTTGAAATAAATGAGAAGGTACAGGTTCTACTTATTCATTTTCCAGCACAATTGATGAGTTTCCCAATATTTAAAACATTTTATGTTCTAAACAGGCACCTCGATGTCACCCCAACGCGATGCTCTCTCCTCTTGAAGCTCCAGAGTTCAGGACCAAGTCAGAAGCCAATGCGTCAGCTAATGCTGTCGTCCCCACGGTTCCCTGTTTTTTCCGCTTGCATTTGCTCCGCTATTTCACTTTTTATATCATTCCTTGATTGTGAACAATTGCCAATGTGAGATCAATCTTAAAATGCATGAGGCTCATCATCACTTTAATGCAGTGCTTGGAACAAGTGGAGTGAGACAGAGGGCTGTTCGTTGGGATAATTTGGGTTGTTTGTCATTTGATCTATCCGAGTTAGACAATGTGATAGAGGATAATGAGATCAAGAAGGTGGTTATGGGGTTGCAATCTGAAAAGGCGCCAGGACCGGATGGCTTCATTGGGCTGTTCTATAGATGCTGCTTCGACGTGGTTAAAGACGACCTTTCCAAAGCAATTAACGACTTTTATCACCTAAAATGCAGGAGCTTGCACCTAGTTAATGAGGCAAACATCATTCTTCTTCCCAAAAGAGAGGTCTCTGACACGATAGACAAATTTAGATCTATCAGTCTTATCAATAGCTTCATGAAAATCATAACAAAAATTCTGGCAAACAGGCTTGCACCACGAATGAACGAGATCGTATCTACTGCTCAGAACGCCTTCATTCAGAAACGATCAATTCACGATAACTTCCTATATGTTCAAAGGGTGATCAGGAAACTTCATAAAAACAGCCAGTCGGCTCTGTTTGTTAAGCTTGATGTATCCAAAGCTTTCGATTCCCTAAATTGGGCTTACCTTCTCGATGTGCTAAAAGCCCGGGGATTCCCCCAAAGGTGGCGTGATTGGATCGCCGCAATTCTTGGTTCTTCTACCTCCAGAGTCACCATCAATGGTCAACAATCAGACAAAATTTACCGCAGGCGTGGTGTGAGACAGGGGGACCCCCTTTCCCCTTTTCTATTCATATTAGCAATGGATCCTCTTCAGAGGATGATTGAGAGGGCAGCTGAGGCTGGGTTACTGGGGCGGGTCCTGCCAAGAGGGGCAAAGCTTCGATGTTCCCTATACGCAGACGATGCAGGGGTGTTTATTAGAGCGGATAAAGAAGATCTCAAAGTTCTAAAATCGATTCTAGAGACTTTTGAAGGGTGTTCAGGGCTGAAGATAAACTTCGATAAAACAGAAATTTTTCCGATTCGTTACCCGGAGGAGCTGTGGCCAAATCTTGTAGAAGTCTTCCCCAGTAAAATCGCTAAGTTACCCGGGAAATACCTGGGTCTCCCCCTTCACTTCAGAACCGCTAAAAGAATTGAGCTACAACCTTTAGTTGATAAAATCAATAAAAGGCTCACAGGATCGAAAGGAAGGCTTCTCTCTAAGGCAGGTAGAGAGACATTAGTTAAATCTGTGTTATCCGCGCAACCTATTTATCATCTGACGGTCTTCCCGGCTCAAAAATGGCTATTGAAGAAAATTGATAAGATAAGAAGAAGTTTCCTCTGGAAAGGAAGTAATCCTGAATCATGCAACGGGGGTCACTGTCTGATCAACTGGTCTACTACTTGTTTACCAAAGTGCAAAGGGGGATTGTGCATTCTAGACCTGAATCGTTTTGCGAGGGCTTTAAGACTAAGATGGTTGTGGTTTCGATGGAAGGCCAAAGACAAAGCATGGGTGAATTTGCAGCTGCCATGTGATGAATCAGATGAAGATCTTTTCAACGCTTCCACTTGTGTGAAGGTGGGTAATGGGAAAACTGCTGTATTCTGGAAATCTAGTTGGATCCATGGTCAAGCACCAAAAAACATTGCACCAAGTCTTTTCAACAAAGCAAAAAGGAAGAACATTTCGACTTTCCAGGCCTTGAGAAACAACCGTTGGATCCAGTTATGCTCTCCCTACGATGGTGCAGAAGAATTCAAGGAATTGCTCGGCCTTTGGCAGGCCATCAATAGTACACACGAGCTCAACGATCTAGAAGACTCCATTTCTTGGAGATGGACAGAAGATGGTGAGTACAGTGCAAGCAGCGCTTATAAGATCCAATTTGCAGCAAATTATTGCACAATGAAAATTGACCCCATTTGGAAAGCAAAAACTGAACCTAAGTGCCGTTTTTTTGCATGGACTCTTTTGCATAATAAAGTGCTGACTGCTGACAACCTTCAGAAAAGACATTGGCAGTGCAACCCAGTTTGCTGTCTTTGTAACTCAGCACTAGAGACGGTAACCCATTTGTGCAAAGATTGCCCTTTCAGTAGAGAGGTGTGGAACAAAATTTTGATATGGGGGAACTATTCTTTCCTGGGAGGAAACCAGACATCGGAGTCGTTGTATGATTGGTGGAGGAATCTAAGAGGTCTCTGTAATAGGCAATCTAGAAAAAAATTCGATGGGCTTCTGATCTACTTTTGGTGGAGCTTATGGTTAGAAAGAAACAACAGGATCTTCAGAAATCAGCAGAAGAATTCAGATCAGGTCGCTTATTTAGTGAGAGAGCTTGTTGGCGCTCTAGTGGGTTAGTTTTGGGCCTAGTGGCTTTGGAGTTGTTTTTTTAATCTTAGTAGACAGTCGAGTTTTGCTCTTCTTCTTTCTTCTTCCCCCTCTCTCTTTTTCGTCTTCGTGTGTGTCTTGTAAGTGTTTTCTCCTTCTCTAATATATTGGACCGGCAAATCTTTTGCCCGTCCCTTTCAAAAAAAAACAATTGCCAATGTGTATTTCTCCGACAGAATGAAGTAACTAACTGTGGCTATGGCTTTTTATATCATTCCTTGATTGTGAACAATCTAATTTCTTTTCTGAACTTTGTTTTCTGACTGCAATTTATATTCGAGAAAATTTGCTGCTCCCCCCCCCCTGATTATTTTGCTGTAGCGTGGAGTTGGCATTTGGTCAGCTCTTGCTGTTCATTCAGGGTGCTGTAGTAGTATGGCAACAGGCCAATCTATATCTAGTGGCATGCATCAGCCAGGCATAAATGAGTAGTTCGGGCTAAGATCACCCATGTACTAGTGTACCTTATAGTTGGTACTAGTATTGTATAAATACTCTAGGCAATGCAATAGAGAAGGCAGTTCATTTTCCTGCACTTGTGCTTGTGTAGTGCTGTGTTCTCAACTCTTCTACCTCTAGCCATGGATTGAGTGTGGGCGAGAGCGTAAGGAGCTTGGGCTTTACGGAACCGTCACAACGATGGGATCTCTCCAAGTGTTTCTGGAGATTCGTCGTTGGCGGACGATGAGCTACATTTGTGCAGCATGGATGGAGCTCGAGGACTTGTTCATCTCCTCGCTCTAGTACCAATTGAGGGCTAAACATTTAATAAGTCTAGGTTGGTTGTTCTCAGCTAAAAAGTGACTGCTTGTTAGTCTGGTTTTAGAGGGTACGGGTGTGTGCTGTGAGGGTTCTTACACCTGTACATGGTTGATCTGAACATTGTGCAGCCACTGCCAGTGTGCTTGGTGGCGTGGCAGTGGCACAACGAGGAGCCGTGGTTGCAGCATGCCCACTTGGAGCACCTGAACTTGGATGTGCTCGCCCGGATGGCAAGGTAGCAGATGGTACTGCGAGCTCATGTCGTAAACAGGTACTGCGAGCTCATGGTCACCTTGGCCCAACGCGACACCCTCGTCTTCTGCAGAGTCAGCACCCAGTCAGAAGCAAATCCAATGCTGATGATGCTGCCCCTCGGTTCTCTATTTGGGACTTGGGAGTCAGATGGTTCCATTTATACCATTTCACTTATACTGTTATTTCTTTGTTAATAACAATTGCCAACATATATTCCTCCGATAAACCTCTGGTATGTAATTTGTGACGATACAAATTGTGGCTATTTCCATTATCTAGAAAAAAACTGTGGCTGTGGGCTGTGGCTTTTATTTTCCACTTTTCCTAAACGTCAGACGATGTGCTAGCCGTGTGGCACAGACACATTATATCTGTTCTCTTACAATTTATTTATAACTTATTAATTGTCTTTGTGTTGTAATATATTAGCATTTTTTTCTTATCTAACTATAATAAAATATGAAATTGTTATGTCAACATATATTAGATTTTGTCAGATTTTTGACTTTGTCTATCGGAGTTTTTTTTAAATGTTTAGATCCGAAATTTATAGATTATGTTTAAAAAAATTGCAAGGAACTAAAGCCGCAATCCGAAAATTTTAGACTATGTATAATCATGTTACTCTGTTTTTTTCCGAATTACTATAGGTCCCAACACAGTCGAATCTGTCCCTGTTGGTAGAGCTACCAAGAAGCTTCCTTTGTCTCTGTCGATGCTGACTCCTTCACACCAACAGCTCCCAATCTTCCCACCTTCCCCTCTCCACGCTGCTTCCTTTCCCAGCGAGCAGTCAGCAGCACCATCGGTCTCCTCCACGACAAAAAACAGATATTCTATCGTCAGGAATCAATCAGCAATCCTGCGTTGCCTGCCCGACGGAGCTGCTTCCCTCGTTGCTGCATTGCACTTGCGGCGGCCTCGCGCTTGTTGTCGATTCCAGCTCCATGCGCCCATGATTTACTTTACTTGTGTAAGATCACCAATCTCGACTGCTATTTCCCCTTTGCGTTGCTGGAAAATAATTGGTTTGTCCATTTAGATTCACTAATTTTATGCGTCTTTCCAATTCTAGGTTTTCTCGAGTCTGTAGCGGTTTTTATCAGCTGCTTGCCTTCTGCAGAAGAAAAAGAAAAAAAAAAGAACAGCTTTGTTACTACTTCCCATCGTTCATCCATTCATATTTTTTTCTTGGTTCACAAAGTAAGAGGAAGCACAAACTACTCCAACTTCATGGCGGACTTGACGCTAGTTGGCTTAAGGTGGGCAGCATCGCCGATTGTCAAGGAGCTTTTTACTAAAGCTTCAGCTTACCTCAGTGTGGACATGGTGCGTGAGATCGAACGACTACAAGACACTGTCCTGCCACAGTTCGAGTTGGTGATTCAAGCGGCCCAGAAGAGCCCCCATAGGGGCAAGCTGGAATCCTGGCTTCGGCGTCTCAAAGAAGCCTTCTATGATGCCGAGGACCTGCTGGACGAGCATGAGTACAACGTCCTTAAGGCCAAGGCCAAGAGCGGAAAAGGTCCCCTGCTCCGAGAGGATGAAAGCTCCTCCACTGCAACCACTGTCATGAAGCCTTTTCATTCTGCTATGAACAGGGCACGCAACTTGCTCCCTGGGAACAGAAGGCTAATTAGCAAGATGAACGAGCTCAAAGCTATTCTGACAGAAGCCAAGCAGCTTCGAGATCTTCTTGGCTTGCCACATGGCAATACCGTCGAGTGGCCAGCTGCAGCACCTACCAGTGTTCCCACAACCACATCACTTCCCACTTCCAAGGTTTTCGGTCGCGACAGGGATCGTGATCGCATAGTAAAATTTCTTCTCGGCAAGACAACAACTGCTGAGGCAAGCTCAACTAAGTACTCCGGTTTGGCCATTGTTGGATTGGGAGGAATGGGGAAGTCTACCTTAGCACAATATGTCTATAATGACAAGAGGATTGAAGAATGCTTTGATGTCAGGATGTGGATCTGTATCTCGCGCAAACTTGATGTGCATCGTCACACAAGGGAGATTATAGAGTCTGCAAAAAAGGGAGAGTGCCCACGTGTTGATAATCTCGATACTCTCCAGTGCAAATTACGTGATATACTACAAGAGTCACAGAAATTCCTGCTTGTCTTGGATGATGTTTGGTTTGAAAAATCTCATAATGAGACAGAGTGGGAGTTATTCCTTGCTCCATTAGTCTCTAAACAGTCAGGGAGCAAAGTTTTGGTGACTTCTCGAAGTGAAACACTTCCGGCCGCTATTTGTTGTGAACAAGAACATGTCATTCATTTGCAAAACATGGATGATACTGAGTTTTTGGCTCTTTTTAAACACCATGCTTTCTCTGGAGCAGAAATCAAAGACCAACTGTTACGCACGAAGCTGGAAGACACTGCAGAGGAGATTGCTAAAAGGCTTGGACAATGTCCTTTGGCAGCAAAAGTTCTGGGTTCTCGATTGTGCAGGAAAAAGGATATTGCTGAATGGAAAGCTGCTCTAAAGATTGGAGATTTAAGTGACCCCTTCACATCTCTGTTGTGGAGTTACGAGAAGTTAGATCCACGTCTGCAGAGGTGCTTCTTGTATTGCAGCTTGTTTCCAAAAGGTCATAGATTTGAACCTGATGAGTTAGTTCACCTCTGGGTGGCAGAAGGATTTGTTGGTTCATGCAATTTGAGTAGGAGAACGTTAGAAGAGGTTGGGATGGATTACTTCAATGATATGGTCTCTGTATCTTTCTTCCAAATGTACGGTTGGTACTATGTCATGCATGATATCCTTCATGATTTTGCAGAGTCACTCTCTAGAGAAGACTGCTTTAGATTAGAAGATGATAATGTGACAGAGATACCATGCACTGTTCGACATCTATCTGTTCGTGTTGAAAGTATGCAAAAGTATAAGGAAATTATCTACAAGGTACATCATTTACGCACTGTTATCTGCATCGATTCACTAATGGATAATGCAAGTATTATTTTTGATCAGATGCTGTGGAACTTGAAGAAGTTGCGTGTATTGTCTTTGTCATTTTACAACAGCAACAAGTTACCTAAATCTGTTGGTGAGCTGAAGCACCTTCGGTATTTGGACCTCACCAGAACATCAGTGTTTGAATTGCCTAGATCATTATGTGCTCTTTGGCACTTACAACTACTTCAGCTAAACGGCATGGTGGAGAGGTTGCCTAACAAAGTTTGCAATTTAAGTAAGTTACGGTATCTGCAAGGGTATAAGGACCAAATTCCCAACATTGGCAAGCTTACTTCTTTACAACAGATATATGACTTTTCTGTGCAAAAGAAGCAAGGATATGAGTTGCGACAGCTAAAGGACTTGAATGAGCTTGGCGGCAGTTTACATGTACAAAATCTTGAGAATGTCATTGGAAAGGATGAAGCCTTAGCGTCGAAGCTATATCTAAAAAGTCGCCTTAAAGAGTTGACACTTGAGTGGAGTTCTGAGAATGGCATGGATGCAATGAATATTCTGCATTTGGATGTTCTAGAGGGTCTGCGACCGCCACCCCAACTGAGTAAGCTCACAATCGAAGGTTACAGATCTGATACATATCCTGGGTGGTTACTAGAGCGATCCTATTTTGAGAATTTGGAAAGTTTTGAGCTTAGTAATTGCAGTTTGCTAGAAGGCCTACCACCAGATACAGAGCTCCTTCGGAATTGCTCTAGGTTGTGTATAAACATTGTTCCAAATTTGAAGGAACTATCTAATCTTCCAGCAGGCCTTACAGATTTATCAATTGATTGTTGCCCACTGCTTATGTTTATCACCAACAATGAGCTAGGACAGCATGACTTGAGGGAAAATATAATAATGAAGGCAGACGACCTGGCATCTAAACTTGCATTGATGTGGGAGGTGGATTCAGGAATAGAAGTTAGGAGAGTACTGTCGAAAGACTATTCATCTCTGAAGCAGTTGATGACATTGATGATGGATGATGATATATCAAAGCATCTTCAAATTATTGAAAGTGGTCTGGAGGAAAGAGAAGATAAAGTATGGATGAAAGAAAACATCATCAAGGCATGGCTCTTTTGCCATGAGCAGAGGATAAGATTCATTTATGGAAGGACCATGGAGATGCCATTGGTTCTACCGTCAGGACTCTGTGAACTTTCTCTTTCTTCATGCAGTATTACAGATGAAGCTTTAGTTATTTGCCTTGGTGGCCTCACTTCACTGAGCAATTTACGATTGGAATATAATATGGCATTAACTACACTTCCATCAGAAAAGGTGTTTGAGCATTTGACAAAGCTTGACACGTTGGTTGTAACAGGTTGTTTGTGTCTCAAATCACTGGGGGGCTTACGTGCTGCTCCATCTCTTTCCCTTTTTTACTGTTCGGATTGTCCTTTTTTAGAGCTAGCACGTGGAGCAGAACTAATGCCGTTGAACCTTGATAGGGAGCTCATCATCCATGGCTGCATTCTTGCAGCTGATTCGTTCATTAATGGCTTGCCACATCTGAAACATCTTTCCATTGATGTCTGCAGAAGCTCCCCATCCTTATCGATTGGCCACCTGACCTCTCTTGAATCATTACGTCTAAATGGTCTCCCTGATCTTTACTTTGTTGAAGGTCTGTCTTCCCTGCACCTTAAGTACCTAAGTTTAGTAGATGTTGCAAACCTCACTGCCAAGTGCATCTCACAGTTTCGTGTCCAGAAATTGCTCATGGTTAGTAGCTCTGTATTGCTCAACCACATGCTAATGGCTGAAGGGTTTACAGCCCCACCAAATCTTACTCTTTTACATTGCAATGAGCCGTCAGTTTCATTTGAAGAACCTGCAAATCTCTCATCCGTCAAGCACCTGTGGTTTTCATTTTGCAAAACAGAGTCCCTGCCGAGAAATCTAAAATCTGTCTCAAGTCTGGAGAGTCTTTTTATACAGGATTGCCCCAACATAACATCTTTACCAGATCTGCCGTCCTCCCTCCAGCGCATAACTATATTGGATTGCCCCGTCTTGAAGAAGAATTGCCAAGAACCTGATGGAGAAAGCTGGCCAAAGATTTCGCACGTTCGTTGGAAGAACTTTCCACCAAAATCGATCTGGCTTCCTTAGAGTTGCCACTTTGAAATAAATGAGAAGGTACAGGTTCTACTAATTCATTTTTCCAGCACAATTGATGAGTTTCTCAATATTTAAAACATTTCATGTTCTAAACAGGCACCTTGACGTCACCCCTCTTCTCTTGAAGCTCCAGAGTTGAGGCTCAAGTCAGAAGCCAATCCGTCGTTAATGCTGCCGTCTCCGCGGTTCCCTGTTTTTGCCGCTTGTATTGCTCCGCTATTTCAGTTGCTATATCATTCATTCCTTGGTTGTGAACAAGTGCCAATATGTATTTCTCTGACAGAATGAAGTGATAACTGTGGCTAGGGCTTTTGTTTTCATGTGCACAATTGCTATATCATTCATGTGGCAATTAGTATAAATACTCCAGGCAATGCAATAGAGAAGATAGTTCATTTTCCTGCACTTGTGCTTGTGGATGGTGTAGCAGAGAAGTTCACCATGGAACCAGTTCCAGTAATGTGTGTGCTACAGTCAATATAGGTCTTAATTCTATGCTACGTACAGTCAAAACGTGTCTGCTACAGTCCGAGTGTTTCTGGAGATTCGTTGTTGGCGGATGATGAGCTACATTTGTACAGTATGGATTGAGCTCGAGGACTTGTTCATCTCCTTGCTCTATTACCAGTTAAAAGGTGATTGCTTGTTTCTGGAGACATTGCTGCCACCGAAAACCTTGTGGACGATGGCGAACTTGTGAGGTTCCTCGGCGGGGAAGTAGGGCGCGAACACGCACTCCTGTGTGCACTGCTGGCGCAGCATCCTGCACGACGCGCACGGCGACCTGCTCCTACTGCTGCTGCTTTCGCTGCCGGCCATGGTAATAACCTGCTCCTCCTCACAGGGGTACAGTATTATATATATTTTTTATAATGGAAACAAGAGTTTCGGCTTTTTCGCATCAGATACGTATAGCCATTACATGTCAAATATTGACTTAATGAACAGTTCTTTGAAAAATAAAACTAACTCGACGAAACCAAATAACATGGCTATAGAAAACACTAGGCACACTCAAGTCTTGCATTTGATCGCCATCCATGAAACGCAAAGATTTCCATCGCCAGCATTTCTAGAGCTTGACACACATCGATAATTTGTTGATGTACGTCCTCCTTTTGTAGGAGTCTCCAGAACCTGAACCAGTGGGTATCTCTGAAGATGACCTGCACAATTGATGATATTGATTTTTATTAAATGCCACCTCATTTCGAGTAAGCCAAATAGACCAAAATAAAGCTGATATTCCAGTAAATAGTAACTTTTTGTATACTAGACCACAATTACTTGCCCAAGACCCAATAATATGATTAATGTTGACTGGCATTTCTATTTTTAGAGCAAGATAAATGATCCTTCAAATATTTTTGGCAATATAGCAATCGAAAAAGAGGTGGTGTATACTCTCATTACGGTTGCAAAAGCAACAAATCAAGCTACCTTTCCAACGTCTTTTAGCTAAATTATCTTTGGTAAGGATCGCTCCTCGACCTAAATTCCACAAAAACACTTTTATTTTCAGGGGGATTTTAAGTTTCCAAATCATCTTGTTCCGATTGTTGTTGGGATTATACATCAACAAATGGTACATAGATTGGACAGAGAAAATTCCATTCTTATGACCATCCCAAACAAATTTGTCTCTAGCTGGGCTGAATCTAACCGTCGTTAGCAAGTGTAACAATTTTTTTCCACTCCACTAATTTACTTTCCGTAATTGTTCGGCGAAAAGATAAATTAAGATTCGTGTCTAGACAAACTTCTGCAACCAAGGCCGATTTAATGCGCACTATATTAAAAAGGTTCAGGAATTGCTCACAAAAGGGACGACTGGTTAGCCATTTATCCTGCCAAAATCTGGTGTTTTGACCATCCCCCACTTGAAAGTGACCCAATCTAAGAAACTGATCCTTGATGTTCATTAGACCTGACCAGAAGTGTGAATCACCTGATCTTCTAGATATTTGAGTAAGGGATTTATCTCCTAGGTATTTATTTTTGAGTAACTGTTGCCACATCCCATCCTCATTAAGTAATTTGTAGAGCCATTTGCTGAGTAAGCAAATATTTTTTATAGCTAGATTAGAGACGCCTAAACCTCCCAATGCTTTTGGTTGACAGACAATATGCCACCTAGCCAACCTATATTTCCTTTTACTGCTTCCTCCCTGCCAAAAGAATCTGGACCGGATAGCATCCAACTTCTTAAGATGCCCACTGGTATCTCAAAGAACGACATCATGAACGTAGGTAGACTATTTAACACAGAATTAAGCAATATCATCCGTCCACCTGAAGATAAAAATTTGGCCTTCCATATACTAAGCCTCTTTTCAAACCGATCAATAACACCCTGACAGTCACTATTTCTCAGCCTTCGATGAATCAAAGGAATTCCAAGATACATGTATTATATATTAACCAAATAAATTTAAATCTATCGCAACACGTACATTATTTACTGTGATTGATCATATACCTGCCCTCCTGGTGAAGAACTTGTGACACTTCGAGCGTCCGTTTCATCGATACTGGAGATAATATCCTGTATGGTAGGCCTGTTGCTCGGATCATCGTTCATGCAATTTATCGCTATCTCAGCGCATACTTCTACTTGTTCTAGTAGCGGATGGCTTAATGTCTGAAACATGTTCGTCCAACTTTCAAGCACCTACTAGTTTCACAATCAAGTGCGTCAGAGTTATGTATATATGGGGCGACATTTCGAAATAGAGAACTAGAATAAGAATATTTAGTTGTATATGTAGAATAATGAAGTGGATGATGTACAATATATAGACTCACATTAGTGGCCGACAGCCAAACAGTAGTGCCAGCCCACACACACTCACATACACAGTCTAACATTCCTCGCAGTCGCAACGGGGGCACCACACACGATGAGACTGGAGTAGAGACCGAAGGTAGGAGCCGACGGGTTGAAATCCCTGCAGTCGCAGTGTCGTGATGGTGCGAATGTTGCGGCTGGAGTAGAGACCGGTGTGTGCTCCAAGAAGACGATAGCCCGTAGATGTCGAGGTAGCCGAAATCGAGTTGGTCGCGGTCGAGAGACACGCAGCAGAAGCCTGATCTTCGGGATGGGTCGACGTTCGAGCGTCAACTATCGGCAGGGCGACACAACAAAAGGGCACCGGCAGGCCGACCTTCCTGCTTCTTCGATCGTCCGAGCGTTAAGGAGCCCCGTCAGGGAGGCCGACAGCAGCGCACGCGTCTGCACCGGTCATGGTGTCCACGCCCGCTGCAGAATATAAGGGGAACGACGGATCCAGCCGGGAAGGCCACGACAGCGACGGATTCGGGGGGGAAGACACAATCCGGCCAAAGGGACGACAGATCAAGCCGAGAAGGCCGCAGCAACATGGACCCGGCCGGGAAGGCCGCGACAGCGACGGATCCAACAAAGGCGATGAAGGGGTGGGCGGCGGGGCGGGTCTAGCCGGGCAGGGGCCTACGCCGGACCTGGCAAGGGGTGTTGACGGCACCGGTGACGGGAGAAGCTCGAAGGGTGAGGTTGCACTAGGCCCGGCGATGGCAGCACTGCGGTGGCTGCATAGCACACACAAGGAGGAGAAGACCTGTGCGTGGGGCGCGGACGCCGGGAAGGGTGCTGTGCTGGGGGCGCATATGCCGAGGAGGGACCGCCGTGGGAGGGCGGCGCACTGGGGAGGGGCAGAGGCCTAGCGCGGACCGGCAGCGGTGTGGTCTAGCATGCCAAGGAGGCGACCAGGGCTCAGCGGCAGAGGCAGAAGCGGAGGATGCCGGAAAGCCGGAGGCGGAGTTGGTGGGTGAGAGGATCTAACCAAGCGCCTGGATGGGCTTCACGATGCTGTCGAGCACGATGCACGCAATTTGTGAGAAGACCCCGCGGGCGCGCACGGACGCTGTAGGAGAGGACGGCGTCGACGAGGAGGACGAGGAGGAGGGGGTCGTCGGGATAACGCAGTCGACGCGGACGAGGACGGAGTCGAAAAGGGGTACGAGCTCGTGGAAGCGGCGGGAGACGAGGGCACGCGTCGAGGAGCGCACAGAGTGAACCAGGAGGGGAGAGAGGCGCGACGTACACTGCGACAAAGAGCGCCACCCAGGTCTGTCGCCGGCTCAGCGCCTGCAGCAGGAGCAACGTCCACGGCGGCCACGCCGTCGGCTCGGCTGCCCCCGCCGCCGGATCCATGACGGACGGGGTGGGGGAAAGAGGGAAGCCTTGGCGGCCGTGGGAGAGGGCCGACGGCTGGGGAGGGAGGCCGCCCCGGGAGGGAAGGATTAGCCTCCCAGGGGCAGCGTCGGCAGGAGTCGGCTATGGGGTGGAAGCAGGGAGGTGGCGGCTGTTGGGAGGAAGAAGAAACCATAGCCCTCTTATACCATGTAGAATAATGAAATAGATGATGTATTGATAATAGATGTGGTACAATATATAGACTCACAACCCTAACCCTAGTGGGCCGGCAGCCCAACAGTGGTGCCGGCCCACACACACTCACACACAGTCTAACAGTATATAACCACCTATGCTTGATGTATATATGGACACCTAACAAGTTACTCCCTTCGGTGTCCTATTAGTTATCGTTTTGGACATGGTTTAAGTCAATGTTATAAAATTTTTACTACAAATAACTATTTTATTATGTAGTTTTGAAACATAATGTTTATATACACCAATTTATCTTAGCATGTACTTTATAGAAGTATAAATGTATTAAGAGTTTATTTGTATTTTAACAAAAACAATGCTGAGATGAAGTGATCCAAAATAATTTTGGCCATAAGATGTGTTTCAGTACGAGAGTTGATCTGGGACGTTGGTTTTGAGATTGGAATTTGTCCGGAGGTAATAAGCTGGGTGGAGTTAGCTTAGTTTGTGAGAGTGTGGGATGTTTTATAGGGTGTACTTAGCTTAGTTCTAACTGGTGGATTTAAGGGGTAGAGATTTATAATTTATTAATTGTCTTTGTGTTATAATATATTAGTATTTTTTTCTTACCTAACTATAGAAAATATGAAATTGTTATGTCAACATATATTAGATTTTGTCAGATTTTTGACTTTGTCTATCGGAGTTTTTTAAAATGTTTAGATCCGAAAATTATAGAATATGTTTTAAAAAATTGCAAGGAACTAAAGCTGCAATCCGAAAATCATAGATTATGTCTAGAAAAATTGCAAGGACCTTTGTTTAAAAGCAGCGTTGAAAGAAATCCTTGAGCTAGAGAACACGGAAGCATTACTATAGTTGTATAGGAGATTAGGAGCTCGATCCCTGTAAATAGATAAACAGCGTGTCTATCAAATGGGTTGGTCATTTACGAAATTTGTATATAATATTATTTCGTGTCAGCTAAGAGCTTCCGAATGTACATGTCTTTATTCTTATATATCTTTCGTTACTTTTTCATATCTGAAGCTTGTACAACCTTATACCATAGACTTAGTGATGTCAACGCTGCTCTCCGATGGGGACTGATCCCCATATCCGTCCCCGTCAAAATTAAAATTCCCCGTTCCCCGTTCCCCATCCCCGTCTCCGCCCGCGGGGAGATTTTTTCCCCTACCCGTCCCCATCGGGTATACGGAGACCCGATGGGGAAAAATCCCCGCCAACGGCCCACTTAAAAAACATGTCCAGCACAATAAATCAGCAGCATAGTATATTTACAAATATATAAACAATACAAATCATAGCAGCTATTGCAACTATGGCATGGTACATCACAAGTCACTAATATAATAATAAGTAATAAGTAATAACCCTACTATATAGTACAGCCACAATGCCACATAGCAGTACGAGGCTACTAGCTATTACACACATGAATGATACACCAAATCCAAACACAAGTTCTGTTCATAGTCCATACTTCAAGATTACAATTCCAACAAGAGTACATAAATAAGATGACACATGGCAGTATACCAAATACATGCAACAAGCTCACAAGTCACAAAGTCTGAACTAACTTCCTTGCACCAATATCACATTATCAGATCCTGCAAATGAAGAAAGTAAATTTCAACATGTATTCATCAAGCCAAAAATGACATTGTCTTTAGAACATCACGTGCATCCCTTTTGATATGTCCTGAAGAACCGTCCAAAAACTCGAAGGAAGACCATTTGCATCATTTGTATTTCACGAACATAAAATTTTAGTGCAAGTTAATAATACAACCTTATAGGGTAAGGCAACACTAAGCATTGTGAATGTTGAGTTCCATCTTGTTTTGCAATCAATGCATAACTTCTGTCGGGGACCATAATTAGGGGTACTCCCAAGACTCCTAATCTCAGCTAGGTAACCCCCATCAGCACAAAGCTGCAAAGGCCTGATGGGCACGATTCAGGTCAAGGCTCCGTCCGCTCAAGGGACACGATATCGCCTCGCCCGAGCCCAGCCTCGGGCAAAGGCAGCCGACCCAGGAGAATTCACGTCTCGCCCGAGGGTCCCCTCAAGTAACGGATGCACCTTCGACTCGCCCGAGGCCCAGCTCGGACAGGCTTCGCGGAGAAGCAACCTAGGCCGGATCGCCACGCCAACCGACCGTATCGCAGGAGCATTTAATGCAAGGATCGACTGACACCTTATCCTGACGCGCGCTCCTCAGTCGACAGAGCCGAAGTGACCGCAGTCACTTCGCCGCTCCACTGACTGACCTGACAGGAAAACAGCGCCGCCTGTGTTGCTCCGACTGCTGTGCCACCCAACAGGGTGAGGCTGACAGCCGCCAAGACCGGCCACAGGCGCCATAGGAAGCTCCGCCTCGCCCGACCCCAGGGCTCGGACTCAACCTCGACCTCGGACGATGGACTCCGCCTCGCCCGACCCCAGGGCTCGAACTCAACCTCGACCTCGGACGACGGTCTCCGCCTCGCCCGACCCCAGGGCTCGAAATCAACCTCGACCTCGGACAACGGTCTCCGTCTCGCCCAACCCCAGGGCTCAGGCTCAACCTCGACCTCGGAGGAGTCACCGCCTCGCCCGACCTCGGGCTCGGACCGACCACGTCACAGGGGGGCCATCATTACCCTACCCCTAGCTAGCTCAGGCTACGGCGAACAAGACCGGCGTCCCATCTGGCTCGCCCCGGTAAACAAGTAATGATGGCACCCCGCGTGCTCCATGACGACGGCGGCTCTCAGCCCCTTACGGAAGCAAGGAGACGTCAGCAAGGATCCGACAGCCCCGACAGCTGTACTTCCACAGGGCTCAAGCGCTCCTCGGACGGCCACGACATCACATGAACAGGGCGCCAAAACTTCTCCGACAGCCACGACGCATGTACTTAGGGCTCTGGCTCCTCTCTGCTAGACACGTTAGCACATTGCTACACCCCCATTGTACACCTGGGCCCTCTCCTAACGTCTATAAAAGGAAGGCCCAGGGCTCTCGTACGAGAAGGTTGGCCGCGCGGGAGAACGGGCTGGCGGACAGTCTCTCTCTCTCCCTCGCGAACGCTTGTAACCCCCTACTACAAGCGCATCCGCCCTGGGCGCAGGACAACACGAAGGCCGCGGTTTCCCCTTGCTGGTTTTCCCCCCTTTGTGTTCCGTCTCGCGCCGACCCATCTGGGCTGGGACACGTAGCAACAATTTACTCGTCGGTCCAGGGACCCCCCGGGGTCGAAACGCCGACAGTTGGCGCGCCAGGTAGGGGCCTGCTGCGTGTTGACGAACAGCTTCCCGTCAAGCACCAGATGGGTAGTCTCCAGCAACCTCTCCAATCCGGGACGATGCTCTGTTTCGGGAGTCTTGAGTTCATGTCCCTCGACGGCAGCTACAACATGATACTTCTTCCTCCGCCGCGCGACAACGACAATGGCGGCCGTCAGCCCGCTCGCCGGCGCCGGAATCAACGGCGTCTTCCCCACATGGCGGAAGAGCAACATCCGGGTCTGTCCCGTCACCTTCCCCGTCGACGGAGGAGGAGGCGGGGCTGGCATGGCCAAGCAGGAGGCGGCACCTCGTCGGCTGTCGAGCGAGGCGACGGCGCCGGCGCCCCAGCGGGGGACATGTCGGGCATCGACCTCGCGTCTGAGACGAAGACGAGCGTCGTTTCCCCGCAACACGCCAACTCCAAGCAGACGGACGATGCCAGCACGCTCGCGAAGGACTTGCTGAGCGTTAGCCTTGTACTTCAGACAACGGTGCAGTCCGTCCCTGACGCGACTTCGTCACCACCCATCGATTAAGAGGTACCGTCCGTTTCCCATCCCATGCCTTTTAGATTCAGCTGCGACCCACCAAGCGACCCCGCTTCGGTGGACGCTTTCATAAAGGCATGTCCAAACCCTCCGGGGTATCATATGCGGTCACCCTGGGACCGACTGACGGCCGTCTCGACCTACGGGCCCCTGGGTTCCGAGGAAGATGACGAGCCCGACTCTGGTTGGGATTTCTCCGGGCTCGGTGACCCTAGTGCCATGCGGGACTTCATGACCGCATGTGACTACTGCCTCTCCGATTGCTCCGATAGTAGCCACAGCCTCAGCGACGAGGATTGTTGCCCAAGTCGCGAATGCTTCCACGTCGATCTAGGGGGTCTCGACGAAGGCAACCATCTTGGTATGCCGGAGGACGGTGATCCCCCTAGGCCTGCGCCTTGCGTTGACATCCTTCGGGAGCTAGCTGTGGTCCCAGTCCCTGCGGGGGGTCAAGACGCACAGCTCGAGCAAATCCGCGAGGTACAGGCCAGGCTCGACGAGGAAGCAGGACAACTTGTGCAACTTCGGCAAAATATCGGGCAGGAATGGGCAGGCCGAGCACCGGCTGGAGAAGCATGTCACCTAGCCCAGGACGTCCAGCACCGCATCGCCGACGATGTCAGGGCGAGGCTACCCCCGACTTCCAGTGGGGTCGGCCAGAACCTGGCTGCAGCAGCGATACTACTCTGAGCGATGCCGGAACCATCCACCATCGAGGGACGGCATATCCAAGGAGAGCTAAAGAATCTCCTGGAAGATGTCGCGGTCCGACGGGCCGAAAGATCTGCCTCCCGAAGGCAGGGGTACTCCCCGGAGCATCGCGCCGCGACTTCCCGATTCATGCGGGAAGCCTCGGTCCACACCGGGCACACGCAGAACACAGCGCCTGCGGCCCCGGGTCGCCTCGGCAACGAGCACCACCACCGCGACCGTCGAGCCAACCTCGACGAGAAGGTGCGCCGAGGCTACCACCCCAGGCGTGGGGGACGCTACGACAGTGGGGAGGATCGGAGCCCCTCGCCCGAACCACCCGGTCCGCGAGCTTTCAGCCGGGCCATACGACGGGCGCCGTTCCCGACCCGGTTCCGAACCCCGACTACCATCACCAAGTACTTGGAGGAGTCAAAGCCGGAACTGTGGCTCGCGGACTACCGGCTGGCCTGCCAGCTGGGTGGAACGGACGATGACAACCTCATCATCCGCAACCTTCCCCTGTTCCTCTCCGACGCCGCCCGAGCCTGGCTGGAGCATCTGCCTCCTGTGCAGATCTCCAACTGGGACGACCTGGTCAAAGCCTTCGTCGGCAACTTCCAGGGCACATACATGCGCCCTGGGAACTCCTAGGATCTCCGAAGCTGCTGCCAGCAGCTGGGAGAGTCCCTGCGGGACTACATCCGGCGATTTTTGAAGCAGCGCACCGAGCTGCCCAACATCACCGACTCGGATGTCATCGGCACGTTCCTCGCCGGCACCACTTGCCGCGACCTGGTGAGCAAGCTAGGTCGCAAGACTCCCACCAGGGCGAGCGAGCTGATGGACATCGCCACCAAGTTCGCCTCTGGTCAGGAGGCGGTCGAGGCCATCTTCCGAAAGGACAAGCAGCCTCAGGGGCGCCAGCCGGAAGACATCCCCGAGGCGTCCGCTCAGCGCGGCGCGAGGAAGAAGGGCAAGAAGAAGTCGCAAGCGAAACGCGACGCCGCCGACGCAGACCTTGTCGCCGCCGCCGAGCACAGGAACCCTCGGAAACCTCCTGGAGGCGCCAACCTGTTCGACAAGATGCTCAAGGAGTCGTGCCCCTATCATCAGGGTCCCGTCAAGCACACCCTTGAGGAGTGCGTCATGCTTCGGCGCTACTTCCACAAGGCCGGGCCACCGGCGGAAGGTGGCAGAGCCCACAACAACGACAAGAAGGAGGATCACAAGGCAGAGGAGTTCCCCGAGGTCCACGACTGCTTCATGATCTACGATGGGCAAGTGGCGAACGCCTCGGCTCGGCACCGCAAGCAAGAGCGCCGGGAGGTCTGCTCGGTAAAGGTGGCGGCGCCAGTCTACCTAGACTGGTCCGACAAGCCCATCACCTTCGACCAGGGCGACCACCCCGACCGCGTGCCGAGCCCAGGAAAGTACCCGCTCGTTGTCGATCCCGTCATCAGCAACATCAGGCTTACCAAGGTCCTCATGGACGGAGGCAGCAGCCTCAACATCATCTACGCCGAGACCCTCGGGCTCCTGCAGATCGATCTGTCCTCGATCCGGGCCGGCACGGCACCCTTTCACGGGATCATCCCCAGGAAACGCGTCCAACCCCTTGGACAACTCGATTTGCCCGTCTGCTTCGGGACTCCCTCCAACTTCTGAAAGGAAACCCTCACGTTCGAGGTGGTCGGGTTCCGAGGAACCTACCACGCAGTGCTGGGGAGACCATGCTACGCTAAGTTCATGGTCGTCCCCAACTACACCTACCTCAAGCTCAAGATGCCGGGCCCCAATGGGGTCATCACCGTCAGCTCCATGTACCGACACACGTACGAATGCGACGTGGAGTGCGTGGAGTACGCTGAGGCCCTCGCCGAATCCGAGGCCCTCATCGCCAACCTGGAGAGCCTCTCCAAGGAGGCACCAGATGCGAAGCGCCACGCCGGCAACTTCGAGCCAGCTGAGACGGTTAAGTCCGTCCCTTTCGACCCCAGCAACGACGCCTCCAAGCGAGTCTGGATCGGCTCCGAGCTCGACCCCAAATAGGAAGCAGTGCTCGTCGACTTTCTCCGCGCGAACGTTGAAGTTTTTGCGTGGAGTCCCTCGGACATGCCTGGCATACCGAGGGATATCGCCGAGCACTCGCTGGATATCCGAGCTGGAGCTCGACCCGTGAAGCAGCCTCTGCGCCGATTCGACGAAGAAAAGCGCAGAGCCATAGGCGAGGAGATCCACAAGCTGATGGCTGCAGGGTTCATCAAAGAGGTATTCCATCCCGAATGGCTAGCCAACCCTGTGCTTGTGAGAAAGAAAGGAGGGAAATGGCGGATGTGTGTAGACTACACCGGTCTAAACAAAGCATGTCCGAAGGTTCCCTACCCTCTGCCTCGCATCAATCAAATCATGGATTCCACTGCTGGGTGCCAAACCCTGTCTTTCCTCGATGCCTACTCAGGGTATCACCAAATCAGGATGAAAGAGTCCGACCAGCTCGCGACTTCTTTCATCACACCTTTTGGCATGTACTGCTACGTTACTATGCCATTCGGTTTGAGGAATGCGGGTGCGACATACCAAAGGTGCATGAACCACGTGTTCGGAGAACACATTGGTCGAACGGTCGAGGCTTACGTCGATGACATCATAGTCAAGACGAGAAAGGCCTCCGACCTCCTCTCCGACCTTGAAATGACATTCTGGTGTCTCAAGGCGAAAGGCGTAAAACTCAATCCCGAGAAGTGTGTCTTCGGAGTGTCCCGAGGCATGCTCTTGGGGTTCATCGTCTCCGAGCGGGGTATCGAGGCCAACCCGGAGAAAATCACGGCCGTCACCAACATGGGGCCCATCAAGGACTTGAAAGGAGTAGAGAGGGTCATGGGATGCCTTGCGGCCCTGAGCCGTTTCATCTCGTGCCTCGGCGAAAGAGGCCTACCTCTGTACCGCCTCTTAAGGAAGACCGAGCGCTTCACTTGGACCCCCAAGGCCGAGGAAGCCCTCAGGAACCTAAAGGCGCTCCTTACAAGCGCGCCCATCCTGGTGCCCCCCGCTGCCGGAGAAGCCCTCTTGATCTACATCGCCGCTACCACTCAGGTGGTCAGCGCCGCGATCGTGGTCGAGAGACGAGAAGAGGGCACACATTGCCCGTCCAGAGGCTGGTCTACTTCATTAGTGAAGTACTGTCCGAGACCAAAATCTGCTACCCGCAAATTCAGAAGGTACTGTACGCGGTAATTCTGACGTGGCGAAAGTTGCGACACTACTTCGAGTCTCATCCGGTGACTGTGGTGTCATCCTTCCCCCTGGGAGAGATCATCCAGTGCCGAGAGGCCTCGGGTAGGATTGCAAAGTGGGCGGTGGAGATCATGGGCGAGACAATCTCGTTCGCCCCTCGGAAGGCCATCAAGTCCCAAGTCTTGGCGGACTTTGTGGCTGAATGGGTCGACACCCAGCTTCCAGCAGCTCCGATCCAACCGGAACTCTGGACCATGTTTTTCGATGGGTCGTTGATGAAAACAGGAGCGGGCGCGGACCTGCTCTTCATCTCGCCCCTCGGGAAGCACCTCCGCTACGTGCTGCGCCTCCATTTCCTGGCGTCCAACAACGCGGCCGAGTACGAGGCTCTGGTTAACGGGTTGCGCATCGCCATCGAGCTAGGGGTCCGACGCCTTGACACTCGTGGTGACTCACAGCTTGTCATTGACCAAGTCATGAAGAACTCCCACTGTCGCGACCCGAAGATGGAAGCCTACTGCGATGAGGTTCGGCGCCTGGAGGACAAGTTCTACGGGCTCGAGCTCAACCACATCGCCCGACGATACAACGAGACTGCGGACGAGCTGGCTAAGATAGCCTCGGGGCGGACAACGGTTCCCCCGGACGTCTTCTCCCGAGACCTACATCAACCCTCAGTCAAGACCGACGACACGCCCGAGCCCGAGAAGGCCTCGGCCTTGCCCGAGGCGCCCTCGGCTCAGCCCGAGGCACCCTCGACTCAACCCGAGGCACCCTCGGCCCCCGAGGGTGAGGCACTGCGCGTCGAGGAAGAGCGGAATGGGGTCACGCCTAATCGAAACTGGCAGACCCCGTACCTGCAATATCTCCACCAAGGAGAGCTACCCCTCGACAGAGCGGAATCTCGGCGACTGGTGCGGCACGCCAAGTCGTTCGTCTTGCTGGGTGACGGGAAGGAGCTCTACCATCACAGCCCCTCAGGCATCCTCCAGCGATGCATATCCATCGCCGAAGGTCAGGAGTTATTACAAGAAATACACTCGGGGGCTTGCGGTCATCACGCAGCGCCTCGAGCCCTCGTTAGAAACGCCTTCCGACAGGGTTTCTACTGGCCAACCGCGGTGGCCGATGCCACTAGGATTGTACGCACCTGCCAGGGGTGTTAGTTCTACGCAAAGCAGACGCACCTGCCCGCTCAGGCTCTACAAACAATACCCATCACCTGGCCGTTTGCTGTGTGGGGTCTGGACCTCGTCGGTCCCTTGTAGAAGGCACCCGGGGGCTACACGCACCTGCTGGTCGCCATCAACAAATTCTCCAAGTGGATCGAGGTCCGACCCCTAAACAACATCAGGTCCGAACAGGCGGTGGCGTTCTTCACCAACATCATCCATCGTTTTGGGGTCCTGAACTCCATCATCACCGACAACGGCACCTAGTTCACCGGCAGAAAGTTCTTGGACTTCTGCGAGGACCACCACATCCGAGTGGACTGGGCCGCCGTAGCTCACCCCATGACGAATGGGCAGGTAGAGCGTGCCAACGGCATGATTCTACAAGGACTCAAGCCACAGATCTACAACGACCTCAACAAGTTCGGCAGGCGATGGATGAAGGAACTCCCCTCGGTGGTCTGGAGCCTGAGAACGACGCCAAGCCGAGCCACGGGCTTCACGCCGTTCTTTCTAGTCTATGGGGCCGAGGCTATCCTGCCCACAGACTTAGAATACGGTTCCCCGAGGACGAGGGCATACGATTACCAAAGCAATCGTACCAGCCGAGAAGACTCACTGGACCAGCTGGAGGAGGCTCGGGACATGGCCTTACTACACTCGGCGCGGTATCAGCAGTCCCTGCGACGCTACCACGCCCGAGGGGCTCGGTCCCGAGACCTCCAGGTGGGCGACTTGGTGCTTCGGCTATGAAAAGACACCCGAGGGCGTCACAAGCTCACGCCTCCCTGGGAAGGGCCGTTCATCATCGCCAAGATTTTGAAGCCCGAAACGTACAAGCTGGCCAATAGTCAAGGCGAGGTCTACAGCAACGCTTGGAACATCCGACAGCTACGTCGCTTCTACCCTTAAGATGTTTTCAAGTCGTTCATATACCTCGTTTACATACGCAAATAAAGTCTAACCATCAAGGAAGGGTCAGCCTTGCCTCGGCAAAGCCCGACCCTCCCTCGGGGGCTAGAAGGGGGGAACCCCCTCTGCGTCAAAATTTTCCTTGGAAAAAGTCTTTCTGCCAGAACATCTTTCGTGCTTTTCGACTACTTCGAAAGTGGGATCCTGAAAACGACGGAGTACACGTAAGCAGCCAAGGCCAACCGAGCCGAGGGACTCCTACGCCTCCGGGATACGGATACCTCACTCATCACCTTCTGCGATAAGTAACTCACGCTCGGATAAGCGATTCCGCTGGCCGAACAAGTCTTAACGCTCGAAAGCTTTTCTGCCGAAACAATTTTTCGTGCCTTCTCGACTATATCGATAAAAGAATCCAACGGACGAGTAAGAGTACACGTAAGCGGCAAGACCGACCGAGCCGAGGGACTCCTACGCCTCCGGGATACGGATACCTCACTCATCACCTTCCGTGAAAAGTAACTCTCGCTCGGACAAACAATTCTGTTACCGACAAATAAGTCCTGATACTCGAAACAAGGGGAAAAGAAACGCAACTTTACAACACGACGACGGTATGTTTGGGCCTCAACGGCCGCAAAAAACATACGCACACTACAGATAAACTGTTCCTGCAGGATCAGACATCAGTGGGGGAGCAGCAGCACCCTCGGCGTCGACTCCACCTTCGGTGGAATCCGACCCGGCCTCGGACGGCAACACGGTCGGAGGATCTCCGCCTCGAAGGAACCTGTCGGCACCACGCCTGGGCCATCGCCTCCAGGGTCTCTTCCAGGAACCCGGCCCGAGCAGACGGCTCGACCGGCCGCTTCGTAGCCTCAGCTAGTTGTCCCCCGAGGACATCAGCCCGGCTCATGGCCTCGGCAACCCGACTCCGGCGCTGGTCCAGCCAGTGGACAACCCGGCCAGGCTCCGGCCGACGAAGCTTCTTTTCGAGCCAACTCCACCTCTATCCATGCTGACACCGCTGCATCCGGCTCCAGCTCATCGCAGAGCGGCCGAGGGTTTCTTTAACTAAGCAAGAGAAGCCTCGGGCGGCAAGGCCGACCGAGCCGAGGGACTCCTACGCCTCCGGGATACGGATATCTCACTCGTCACCTTCCGCACGAGGCAACTCACACTTGGTTAAGCGGTTCAGTTAGCCGACAGGTGAGTCCTAGTGCTCGAAATGAGGAAAAACACGGCTTTACGCCAAAATACATTGATGTTCAGGCCCCGACAGCCACAATGAACAAACACCGGCACTCAAGGTGCCATTACAAATGGAACTCCGGTTCCACCCCCGCAGGTACGAACAACCCCCACATTGGAGGGCCTGCGGGGTGAAAGTCGCCTAGAGGGGGGTGAATAGGGCGAAACTGAAATTTACAAACTTAAACACAAACTACAAGCCGGGTTAGCGTTAGAAATATAATCGAGTCCGAGAGAGGGTGCAAAACAAATCGCAAGTGAATAAAGAGTGTGACACGCGAATTTGTTTTACCGAGGTTCGGTTCTTGCAAACCTACTCCCCGTTGAGGTGGTCACAAAGACCGGGTCTCTTTCAACCCTTTCCCTCTCTCAAACGGTCCCTCGGACCGAGTGAGCTTTTCTTCTCAATCACCTGGAACACAAAGTTCCCACAAGGATCACCACACGATTGGTGTCTCTTGCCTCAATTACAAGTGAGTTTGATCTCAAGAAAGAATGAGAAAGAAAGCAATCCAAGCGCAAGAGCTCAAAAGAACATAACAAAACTCTCTCACTTAACACTAACGCTTTTGTGGAATTGGCAGAGGATTTGATCACTTGGGTGTGTCTAGAATTGAATGCTAGAGCTCTTGTAAGTGGTTGGAAGTTGGAAAACTTGGATGACTTGAATGTGGGGTGGTTGGGGGTATTTATAACCCCAACCACCAAACCAGCCGTTTGGTGGAGGCTGCTGTCGCATGGCACACCGGACACTGTCCGGTGCGCCAGCCACGTCACCAGGCCATTGGGTTCCGACCGTTGGAGCTCTGACTTGTGGGCCCGCCTGGCTGTCCGGTGGTGCACCGGACAAGTCCTGTAGACTGTCCGGTGTGCCACCCGCGCGTGCCCTGCTCCTCTGTGCGCGCTGGCGCGCATTTAATGCATTGCAGTCGACCGTTGGTGCGAAGTAGCCGTTGCTCCACTGGCTCACCGGACAGTCCGGTGTGCACTGGACATGTCCGGTGAATTATAGCGGAGCGGATTCCCAAAGCTGGCGAGTTCAGAGTCGCTCTCCTCTGGGGCACCAGACACTGTCCGGTGTGCACCGGACATGTCCGGTGAATTATAGCGAAGTGCCTCTGAGATTTCCCGAAGGTGCGAAGTTTGGCTTGGAGTTGCCTGGTGCACCGGACACTGTCCGGTACGCCAGACCAGGGTGCCTTCGGTTATCCTTTGCTCTCTTTGATTGAACCTTTTTCTTGGTCCTTTTATTGGCTAAGTGTGAACCTTTGGCACCTGTATAACTTATAGACTAGAGCAAACTAGTTAGTCCAATTATTTGTGTTGGACAATTCAACCACCAAAATCAATTAGGAATTAGGTGTAAGCCTAATTCCCTTTCAATCTCCCCCTTTTTGGTGATTGATGCCAACAAAAACCAAAGCAAGTATAGAAATACATAATTGAACTACTTTGAATAATGTAAGTGCAAAGGTTACATGGAATTGAGCCAATATAACTACTCATAGGATATGCATGTATTGTTTCTTTGTTTTTAACATTTTGGACCACGCTTGCACCACATGTTTTGTTTTTGCAAACTCTTTTTGTAGATCCTTGTCAAAGTCCTTTTGTAAATAGTCAAAGGTAAATGAATAAGATTTTGTGAAGCATTTTCGAGATTTGAAATTTTCTCCCCCTGATTTAAATGCTTTTCCTTTGACTAAACAAAACTCCCCCTTAATGAAATTCTCCTCTTAGTGTTCAAGAGGGTTTTAAGATATCAATTTTGAAAATACTACTTTCTCCCCCTTTTGAACATAATGAGATACCGATTTGAAAACATACCAATTGAAAAAACTCTTTTTAAAATTAGTGGTGGTGCGGTCCTTTTGCTTTGGGCTAATACTTTCTCCCCCTTTGGCATGAATCGCCAAAAACGGATACTTAGAGTGAAATATAAGCCCTTTATAACTACTTTCTCCCCTTTGGCAAATAAAATATGGGTGAAGATTATACCAAAGTCGGAGAGATACTCGGAGCGACGGCGAAGGATGAGTTACGGAGTGGAAGCCTTTGTCTTCGCCGAAGACTCAAATTCCCTTTCAATACACCTATGACTTGGTTTGAATTTCACTTGAAAACACATTAGTCATAGCACGTGAAAGAGATATGATCAAAGGTATATTTATGAGCTATGTATGCAAGACATCAAAAGAAATTCCTAGAATCAAGGATATTTAGCTCATGCCTAAGTTTGTTAAAAGTTTGTTCATCAAGTGGATTGGTAAAGATATCGACTAATTGATCTTTAGTATTAATGTATGCAATCTCGATATCTCCCTTTTGTTGGTGATCCCTTAAGAAGTGATACTGTAACACCCGGTTTTAAAGGACAAAGCCGGGTGCATCTCATACATGCGCCAAGAAGACAACATATATAATAACAGAGTGTATAGAGATAAATGTCATTAACATCAGAGTATTTATTACATAGCGGAAGACTTATTACAAAATAAAATAATGAATATAAAACGAACTAAGGATCGTCGGCGCGAATGTCGACTGGGAAACGCCACCTAGATCAGATCAAACTCCTCGATACTTGACTCCACTTGAAACCACCTGTTCTTCTCCTGTGGGGGGGGTGTGAGACAGCAAGAGTGAGCTCACATATGTTCATCGCTCAACAAGTTGTGGGGAATAATGTGACATGAACTCACCAAAGGTGGGAGTTCATGAAGTGTAAGGCTGATCAATGGAATAAAGGCTGAAGCTAAGCATTGCTTTTATGAGTTGGTCAAAATTTTATTAGCAGTTACTAAGTGTAAGTAAATACCAAACCTTAATAATAATAAAGAACAGTAATAGTAAAATAATCCCAAATGCGATGCAAATGTCAAAATTGAATTTAAGTTCCATAATTAATCATGTGAGGGTCCGAGCCGCTCTTGACCGTGAGCACGGCTAGTATACCAGTTTTACACTCTGCAGAGGTTGCGCATCTTTACCCACAAGTCATGTTACCCATCTGCCAAGAGATGGCCAATCCCATACACCTCTACCGAGGAGGCGAGGCAGGGTAACACTACGAGGCCTTTACAAAGTTCCACTAGCTTCAGACTACCCGCTACAGTTTATGGGAAGATCCAGTACAGGGTTCCTGGCTGACCGCCATCGCAGCAAAATCAACCAGGGACCTCCCCGCACTGACCTCTCCCCTACTGCCCTTGCCCCTTTCGGGTAAGGTAGCCCTCCCCTAGCTTTCCTAGTTAATCAGCCAAGGGCGTCCCATTCCACCCTTGTGGTAGCACTGTTTTCCCGGGTGGTCGCTCCATGTTCCCATTAACATAATGATCTTAACATGAACAAGGAATAATAAAACAGATAACAATATAACAATGAGTGATGAATATCTCTATACCCAAATCCACATAAAGCAATAGCATGTACTACCCAAAACTTTAGTAGTAAAACCAGTGGTGAAGCAAGGTATAAAGATAGTCAAATCTAGGGTATCCTATTGGGTCCCAGCAAAATTATCCTATGCAGATCATTATGAATAATAAGAACATGAATGGGTAAAAGAAGTGATCAAGGGCACAACTTGCCTTCAACGAGCTCCTGCTCAGCTACTTCAACTTGTTGAAGCTCAGGTTCCACAGTAGGTTGCTCGTCTACTCGCATCAATACAATACATACATGGCATAGCATAAATTAACATCACATCAAACATGCAAATAGAATATACAGTAATAAACTAGACATTAAAATAAGATTACAGGAACTGGAATTATTAACTTTGGAGTTATATATTTTAAGTTATGGATTTTCTAAGGTTTTATGCATTTAATACAAGATTAAGTGAAAGAATAATTTTAATGTGTTTGTCATGCCAGAACAGAGGCACAAATAGATAGACAATAATATTATGAAAATTTAGGAACTGGAATGGTCTAATTTGGAGTTCATATGCATTTACTATGAATTAAACAAGTTTTAACATTTATTTATGCACTAAAAATTAATTTCAGATATTAATTTCTGATTTCTAATACTCTCTGGATCGGGCCTCAAATACTAGGAAGCGCAGGGGCTCTGGCGCAAGAAACCAGAGACACAGTAAATAGCGCCCCCAGGACGGCGGGTTGGTTTCCAGAAACCTAAGGGGCCCAAATGCAAAATGCGCGCAGCGAAGGGGTATCGGGTGTTATGAGCCGTCCGATCGAAAATCTATGTCCTAGATTAGATCCATATCGTTATAAACCAGTATCCGATCTGAGCCGCAGCTACCCGGATCAACGGTCACGATTTTAAATAACTCTGACCTAATCCGACGCACACGATCGAAGATCGACGCTTCGAAGTCCACCGGGTGAAGGGAGGTACCTTGATCTAATCCTGACCGCTCGCTCACAATCCAACGGCGCGCCAAGGTTCTTCTTCCCTACGCGCACGCAACAAAGCCGAGGCCATCGATTCGCACGGCGGAGCGCAGGTCGCCGGCGAGATGAACCCGGGCACCCTAGTGCGCTAATCCCCAATCCGAAGCCTCCAACGTGATGCCCAAATGCTAGCACACTAATTAGGGCCACCTACCATTGGTTGAAGGTGACATCGAGACCAGGACACGAAGCATGGCGGCGCGCGGCGGTGAGCTGTTCATCCAACCACATCCTAAAGCGCCCAATCTCTCTACCGACAAGCGCAAAACGAAATACGCAGTAAGGCAAATCTCACGGGCAAAATCTTACCGCGAATTGCAGCCCGAATTCCTCTGCTCACGGTGAAGCACGGCCCGCGGTGGTGATTGAAGTTCCAGTGAGCGATTTACTTCGATTCGGATGCATACGGCATGATTCGAGGGCTTGGGCGGACTTCCCAGGTGCGGGCGACTCCCAAGCGACCTCGCGCTGAGGACGGAACACCGGCGCGGTGGTTTTCACCGTTGGTGCCCACCCGGTCGCTCGATACCCAACCTTGCAGACCTCACTTTCGCTCTTCTGTGTTCAACGATGGCGGCGACAACTTGGCGTAGGTGCGGGTTGATGAAGCAATGGACGAGGGCGAAGGATAGGCTGGTTAAATCTCCCCAGACCGCGGCAAATTCGCACGGCGCAACAGAAAGTTGTTCGTGGGGTGCGTAAGCTGCGGAGGAGACGAGTCTGACCCCGAGGGCGCGCGGGTAAGCGACCCGCGCTATCAGCGACGCGGAGTCCACAGATGAACTGGCTAGTGGGCCCAAGCCGTCAGTGTCTCACGGAGAAGCGTCCTGCGCGCAGGAGCCGGCTGCCAGGCGGGGCCCACGGGTCAGCGAAAAAGATGAGAGGGCGCGCGCGCGGGAGTGGAGTCATGGGCCGCATGAGTGAGTCTGGTGGGCCGAGTGGAGTGCAGTTGGCCCATGTATCGTTTTTATTCTTTTCTTTTTATCTTTTCTTTCTATTTTCTTCTTTTCTAAGTTTAGTTTGAGTTTGAATTTAAATATGAATTTGTGCAATTTATTCTCAAATCACATTGCGAAATGAAAAGCGCCAATTTGAGGAATATAATGATATATATTATTTATACCACCTTTGAGTCAACTATACAAATTCAAACTCTAATATGTATAAGAATAATACATATATATATACTTATTTTTATTCATCTAGTAATTTCTCTTCTTCTCTTTTTTTTTCCAATTCTTGAATTTTCCTTTGGAATATAAATTCCACTTTTGATTTTTTTATAACATATTTATTTTCTTTTATGTTATTTCATGTTGTCACAGAATGCACACAAAATAAAAATCCCAACATGATGCATGTATTTTTTTAGGTGCATTTTGTCCTTTAGTTGTTTGTTATATGTGATGTGCTCATGAAATGATAAACTTGGATGACACACATATGTATACAGGAGTATAATTTTCTTTATACTCTTTACTACAAAAGTGGATATTACAAATCCTACCCCCCTTAAAAATAATCTCGTCCTCGAGATTTAGGAGGAACGAGGGAAAAGATGGGGAAAATCTATACGAAGCTCTTCTTCTCTTTCCCAAGTCGCTTCATCTTCACTGTGGTGACTCCATTGAATTTTGCACATCTTTATCACCTTATTCCTTGTAACTCGAGTCAAAGTATCCAAAATCTTGATCGGGTACTCCGTGTAAGTCAACTTACCCTGAACACCGAGCTCTTCCATTGGTAACTGTTCCTCAGGGACACGGAGACACTTCTTAAGTTGAGATACGTGAAATACATTAGGTACATCAGATAGATTATCAGGTAGTTCGAGTTGATAGGCCATCTCTCCAACTTGCCTAAAAACTCAAAATGGTCCAATAAAGTGAGGGGACAATTTGCCCTTGACTTTAAATCTCCTCATTCCACGAAGTGGTGACACCTTGGGGTACACATGATTATCTTCCTCAAACTCCAGTGGTTTTCTTCTATTATCAGCGTAGCTCTTTTGCCTCTTGAACAAGTTCAGGCCCAAGGGACTGCCTTCCTCTAGTCTGATTCCAATATAGAGGAGTCCTGAACTTCCTGCCATATATAGTCTCAAATGGTGATATCTTCAAACTGGCCTGGTAACTATTATTATGTGAGAACTCAGCATAAGATAGACTCTTGTCCCAACTACTACCATGTTAAAGGGCACAAGCTCTCAACAAGTCTTCCAATACTTGATTAGTCCATTCAGTCTGTCCATCACTCTGACGATGGTAAGTCAACTAAAATTCAACTTTTGTATCCATATTCTCATGAAAACTTTTCCAAAATTTGGAGGTAAACTGTGATCCTCTATCCAAAATGATCCACTTCGGTACACCGTGTAGAGACTCAATCCGAGACATGTATAACTTAGCCAATTGTGATCCCTTATAAGTAGTCTTGACCGGAATGAAATGAGCCACTTGGGTCAGTCTATCCACAATAACCCATATAGAATCATATCCTTTCGAGGTCCGAGGCAATCCAGTAATGAAATCCATACACTTCCATTCAGGTATCTTCAATGGGTATAATAGTCCAGCTTGTCTTCGGTGCTTGGCCTTAACTCTTTGACACACCTCGCACATAGCCACATGTGTAGTCACATCTCTCTTCAATCCATACCACCAGTACTTCTGCTTCAATTCCTGATACATCTTAGTGCTCCCAGGATAAATAGAATAATCCGAGTCATGGGCTTCCTTTAGTATAGTTTCATGAATACTATCAATCTCAGGAACACATATCCGATCCTTGAACCATACGGTGTCTTGCTCATCTTTCGTGAAATCCGGACCTCGTCCTTCAGTAGTCAGATCCTTAATCTCTCGTATTTTAGCATCACCAATTTATCCTTCTGCGGATTTCTTGCTCCAAGGTAGGTTCCACATCAATAATAACTCCTTCAGTGTGAGCAACTATCCCCAGGTTAAGTCTCCTGAAATCCTCAACAATCCCATCGAGTAGCTGGGCAACAACAGCTGAATGAACATGCTCCTTTCGACTCAAGGCATCTGCAACCAAATTTGCCTTGCCCGGGTGATAGTGAATTTCCAAATCATGATCCTTAATAAGCTCCAACCAACGGCGTTGCCTTAGATTGAGATCCTTCTGGGTGAATATATACTTCAAACTCTTATGATCCGTATATACTTGGCACTTCTCGTCCCATTTAAATTCTCTTCCTTTCTCCAAAAGTAAAGTCATAGGTTTAGCGATCTTAGAGAACCCTTCAATAAATCTCCGATAATATCCTGCAAGTCCCAAGAATCTTCGGACTTCAGTAACTGTAGTGGGTATGCTCCACACCACTATCTCCTTGACTTTAGCAGGATCCACTAATATTCCTCCATTAGAAATGATATGACCAAGAAATGGCACCTCGCCAATCCAAAACTCGCATTTATCGTACTTGGCGTAGAGTTGATTATCTTAAAGCTTCTGTAGTACCAATCACATATGTTCCTCATGAGCACTATCACTCTTGGAATAATAATATCGTCCATGAAAACCACGACGAATCTGTCCAGATCATGCACCTTATTCTTCAGATCCATAAAATAGGCTGGTGCATTTGTTAGTCCAAACGACATAACAGTTAAACTCATATGATCCATATCGAGTCGAGAATGTTGTCTTAGGAATATCCGACGGTCTAATCTTCATCTGATGGTATCCCGATCGGAGGTCAATCCTCGAGAGTACCCTGGCTCCTCTCATCCGATTAAATAAATCCTTAATGCGGGGCAACGGATACTTGTTCTTCACTGTAACATCATTAAGAGATCTATGACAAACTCAACTTCCGTATCTGGTGGCATCCCTGGTAACTCTTCTAGAAAGATATTCCGAAAAATCCTTAACCACCCGGATGCTGTCACCCGAAAACTTCTCATCTACTAAGAATGCCGCTAGTCTGATGGTGGTAGTTACTGCAACTTCAACTTCAAAACTTTGTCCTTTAGAACTGGTGAGTTCTACGGTTCCCTTAGCATAATGTATAAAGTGCCTTTACCTTTATTAACCATGACATACCTAGGATCACGTCTATAGTGCTCTCTTCTAACAGTATAGGGTAGCCCATCTGGGTTAGAAATACAGGGTAAGAAAGCAAGGATTGTAGACAAGGCGAGTAATTACGAGGAATGTTACTGCGGGGGATTTATTAGCTAAGTAGATTAGTGTGTCACCTACTAAAGCTAATACATTACCTTATGGTGGTACATGCTAAGATGCCCAACTATAATGTTTCAATCAATCAAAGAAGCAAATCAGGCATTGATCATCAGAACAATCAACCAACATTTTTAATAGAGAAAATAATTTTAAATTTTGTCTTAGGTTCCCTATTTCTTAAAAGATCGTAAATGTAGGATTCCAAGGTGTGAAATCCATCTTGTCTTAGAGTAGAAAGGTAAGAATAATCAGAGTAAGATAAGTATAGAATGAATCAGAATAAGGTAAGTAGGTAATGGTTTTTTTGTCCATTTCTATCTAGGTTTCGTCCTACAGTCAACATTTCCTCTGATACCACTTCTGTAACACCCGGTTTTAAAGGACAAAGCCGGGTGCATCTCATACATGCGCCAAGAAGACAACATATATAATAACAGAGTGTATAGAGATAAATGTCATTAACATCAGAGTATTTATTACATAGCGGAAGACTTATTACAAAATAAAATAATGAATATAAAACGAACTAAGGATCGTCGGCGCGAATGTCGACTGGGAAACGCCACCTAGATCAGATCAAACTCCTCGATACTTGACTCCACTTGAAACCACCTGTTCTTCTCCTGTGGGGGGGGGGGTGTGAGACAGCAAGAGTGAGCTCACATATGTTCATCGCTCAACAAGTTGTGGGGAATAATGTGACATGAACTCACCAAAGGTGGGAGTTCATGAAGTGTAAGGCTGATCAATGGAATAAAGGCTGAAGCTAAGCATTGCTTTTATGAGTTGGTCAAAATTTTATTAGCAGTTACTAAGTGTAAGTAAATACCAAACCTTAATAATAATAAAGAACAGTAATAGTAAAATAATCCCAAATGCGATGCAAATGTCAAAATTGAATTTAAGTTCCATAATTAATCATGTGAGGGTCCGAGCCGCTCTTGACCGTGAGCACGGCTAGTATACCAGTTTTACACTCTGCAGAGGTTGCGCATCTTTACCCACAAGTCATGTTACCCATCTGCCAAGAGATGGCCAATCCCATACACCTCTACCGAGGAGGCGAGGCAGGGTAACACTACGAGGCCTTTACAAAGTTCCACTAGCTTCAGACTACCCGCTACAGTTTATGGGAAGATCCAGTACAGGGTTCCTGGCTGACCGCCATCGCAGCAAAATCAACCAGGGACCTCCCCGCACTGACCTCTCCCCTACTGCCCTTGCCCCTTTCGGGTAAGGTAGCCCTCCCCTAGCTTTCCTAGTTAATCAGCCAAGGGCGTCCCATTCCACCCTTGTGGTAGCACTGTTTTCCCGGGTGGTCGCTCCATGTTCCCATTAACATAATGATCTTAACATGAACAAGGAATAATAAAACAGATAACAATATAACAATGAGTGATGAATATCTCTATACCCAAATCCACATAAAGCAATAGCATGTACTACCCAAAACTTTAGTAGTAAAACCAGTGGTGAAGCAAGGTATAAAGATAGTCAAATCTAGGGTATCCTATTGGGTCCCAGCAAAATTATCCTATGCAGATCATTATGAATAATAAGAACATGAATGGGTAAAAGAAGTGATCAAGGGCACAACTTGCCTTCAACGAGCTCCTGCTCAGCTACTTCAACTTGTTGAAGCTCAGGTTCCACAGTAGGTTGCTCGTCTACTCGCATCAATACAATACATACATGGCATAGCATAAATTAACATCACATCAAACATGCAAATAGAATATACAGTAATAAACTAGACATTAAAATAAGATTACAGGAACTGGAATTATTAACTTTGGAGTTATATATTTTAAGTTATGGATTTTCTAAGGTTTTATGCATTTAATACAAGATTAAGTGAAAGAATAATTTTAATGTGTTTGTCATGCCAGAACAGAGGCACAAATAGATAGACAATAATATTATGAAAATTTAGGAACTGGAATGGTCTAATTTGGAGTTCATATGCATTTACTATGAATTAAACAAGTTTTAACATTTATTTATGCACTAAAAATTAATTTCAGATATTAATTTCTGATTTCTAATACTCTCTGGATCGGGCCTCAAATACTAGGAAGCGCAGGGGCTCTGGCGCAAGAAACCAGAGACACAGTAAATAGCGCCCCCAGGACGGCGGGTTGGTTTCCAGAAACCTAAGGGGCCCAAATGCAAAATGCGCGCAGCGAAGGGGTATCGGGTGTTATGAGCCGTCCGATCGAAAATCTATGTCCTAGATTAGATCCATATCGTTATAAACCAGTATCCGATCTGAGCCGCAGCTACCCGGATCAACGGTCACGATTTTAAATAACTCTGACCTAATCCGACGCACACGATCGAAGATCGACGCTTCGAAGTCCACCGGGTGAAGGGAGGTACCTTGATCTAATCCTGACCGCTCGCTCACAATCCAACGGCGCGCCAAGGTTCTTCTTCCCTACGCGCACGCAACAAAGCCGAGGCCATCGATTCGCACGGCGGAGCGCAGGTCGCCGGCGAGATGAACCCGGGCACCCTAGTGCGCTAATCCCCAATCCGAAGCCTCCAACGTGATGCCCAAATGCTAGCACACTAATTAGGGCCACCTACCATTGGTTGAAGGTGACATCGAGACCAGGACACGAAGCATGGCGGCGCGCGGCGGTGAGCTGTTCATCCAACCACATCCTAAAGCGCCCAATCTCTCTACCGACAAGCGCAAAACGAAATACGCAGTAAGGCAAATCTCACGGGCAAAATCTTACTGCGAATTGCAGCCCGAATTCCTCTGCTCACGGTGAAGCGCGGCCCGCGGTGGTGATTGAAGTTCCAGTGAGCGATTTACTTCGATTCGGATGCATACGACATGATTCGAGGGCTTGGGCGGACTTCCCAGGTGCGGGCGACTCCCAAGCGACCTCGCGCTGAGGACGGAACACCGGCGCGGTGGTTTTCACCGTTGGTGCCCACCCGGTCGCTCGATACCCAACCTTGCAGACCTCACTTTCGCTCTTCTGTGTTCAACGATGGCGGCGACAACTTGGCGTAGGTGCGGGTTGATGAAGCAATGGACGAGGGCGAAGGATAGGCTGGTTAAATCTCCCCAGACCGCGGCAAATTCGCACGGCGCAACAGAAAGTTGTTCGTGGGGTGCGTAAGCTGCGGAGGAGACGAGTCTGACCCCGAGGGCGCGCGGGTAAGCGACCCGCGCTATCAGCGACGCGGAGTCCACAGATGAACTGGCTAGTGGGCCCAAGCCGTCAGTGTCTCACGGAGAAGCGTCCTGCGCGCAGGAGCCGGCTGCCAGGCGGGGCCCACGGGTCAGCGAAAAAGATGAGAGGGCGCGCGCGCGGGAGTGGAGTCATGGGCCGCGTGAGTGAGTCTGGTGGGCCGAGTGGAGTGCAGTTGGCCCATGTATCGTTTTTATTCTTTTCTTTTTATCTTTTCTTTCTATTTTCTTCTTTTCTAAGTTTAGTTTGAGTTTGAATTTAAATATGAATTTGTGCAATTTATTCTCAAATCACATTGCGAAATGAAAAGCGCCAATTTGAGGAATATAATGATATATATTATTTATACCACCTTTGAGTCAACTATACAAATTCAAACTCTAATATGTATAAGAATAATACATATATATATACTTATTTTTATTCATCTAGTAATTTCTCTTCTTCTCTTTTTTTTTCCAATTCTTGAATTTTCCTTTGGAATATAAATTCCACTTTTGATTTTTTATAACATATTTATTTTCTTTTATGTTATTTCATGTTGTCACAGAATGCACACAAAATAAAAATCCCAACATGATGCATGTATTTTTTTTAGGTGCATTTTGTCCTTTAGTTGTTTGTTATATGTGATGTGCTCATGAAATGATAAACTTGGATGACACACATATGTATACAGGAGTATAATTTTCTTTATACTCTTTACTACAAAAGTGGATATTACAGATACCGAATGGCTATGTGTTTAGTGCGGCTATGCTCAACGGGATTATCCGCCATGCGGATTGCACTCTCATTATCACATAGAAGAGGAACTTTGGTTAGTTTTTAACCGTAGTCCCTAAGGGTTTGCCTCATCCAAAGCAATTGCACGCAACAATGGCCTGCGGCAATGTACTCGGCTTCGGCGGTAGAAAGAGCGACCGAATTTTGCTTCTTTGAAGCCCAAGACACCAAGGATCTTCCCAAGAACTGGCAAGTCCCCGATGTGCTCTTTCTATTAATTTTACACCCCGCCCAATCGGCATCCGAATAACCAATCAAATCAAAAGTGGATCCCCTAGGATACCAAAGTCCAAACTTAGGAGTATAAACTAAATATCTTAAGATTCGTTTTACGGCCGTAAGGTGAGCTTCCTTAGGGTCGGCTTGGAATCTTGCACACATGCATACGGAAAGCATAATATCCGGTCGAGATGCACATAAATAGAGTAAAGAGTCAATCATCGACCGGTATACCTTTTGATCCACGGACTTACCTTCCGTGTCGAGGTCAAGATGCCCATTGGTTCCCATGGGTGTCTTGATGGGTTTGGCATCCTTCATCCCAAACTTGCTTAGAATATCTTGAGTATACTTCGTTTGGCTTAGGAAGGTGCCCTCTTGGAGTTGCTTCACTTGAAATCCCAAGAAGTACTTCAACTCCCCCATCATTGACATCTCGAATTTTTGTGTCATGATCCTACTAAACTCTTCACATGTAGATTCGTTAGTAGACCCAAATATAATATCATCAACATAAATTTGGCATACAAACAAATCATTTTCAAGTGTTTTGGTAAAGAGTGTAGGATCGGCCTTTCCGACTTTGAATCCATTAGTGATAAGGAAATCTCTAAGGCATTCATACCATGCTCTTGGGGCTTGCTTGAGCCCATAAAGTGCCTTAGAGAGTTTACAAACATGGTTAGGGTACTCACTATCTTCAAAGCCGGGAGGTTGCTCAACATAGACCTTTTCTTTGATTGGTCCATTGAGGAATGCACTCTTCACGTCCATTTGATAAAGCTTGAAGCCATGGTAAGTAGCATAAGCCAATAATATATGAATTGACTCAAGCCTAGCTCCGGGTGCATAGGTTTCACCAAAATCCAAACCTTCGACTTGGGAGTATCCCTTGGCCACAAGTCGAGCTTTGTTCCTTGTCACCACACCATGCTCATCTTGCTTGTTGCAGAAGACCCACTTGGTTCCTACAACATTTTGATTAGGACGTGGAACCAAATGCCATACCTCATTCCTAGTGAAGTTGTTGAGCTCCTCTTGCATCGCCACCACCCAATCCGAATCTTGTAGTGCTTCCTCTACCCTGTGTGGCTCAATAGAGGAAACAAAAGAGTAATGCTCACAAAAATGTGCAACACGAGATCTAGTGGTTACCCCTTATGGATGTCGCCGAGGATGGTGTCAACGGGGTGATCTCGTTGGATTGCTTGGTGGACTCTTGGGTGTGGCGGCCTTTGTTCTTCATCCTCCTTGTCTTGATCATTTGCATCTCCCCCTTGATCATTGCCATCATCTTGAGGTGGCTCATTTCTTTGATCTTCTCCTTCATCAACTTGAGCCTCATCCTCATTTTGAGTTGGTGGAGATGCTTGCGTGGAGGAGGATGGTTGATCTTGTGCATTTGGAGGCTCTTCGGATTCCTTAGGACACACATCCCCAATGGACATGTTCCTTAGCGCGATGCACGGAGCCTCTTCATCACCTATCTCATCAAGATCAACTTGCTCTACTTGAGAGCCATTAGTCTCATCAAACACAACGTCACAAGAAACTTCAACTTGTCCGGAGGACTTGTTAAAGACTCTATATGCCCTTGTGTTTGAATCATATCCTAGTAAAAAGTCTTCTACAGTCTTAGGAGCAAATTTAGATTTTCTACCTCTTTTAACAAGTATAAAGCATTTGCTACCAAAGACTCTAAAATATGAAATATTGGGCTTTTTACGGGTTAGGAGTTCTTAAGATGTCTTCTTGAGGATTCGGTGTAGATACAACCGGTTGATGGCATAGCAGGCGGTGTTGACCGCCTCGGCCCAAAACCGATCCGAAGTTTTGTACTCATCAAGCATGGTTCTTGCCATGTCCAATAGAGTTCTATTCTTCCTCTCCACTACACCATTTTGTTGTGGGGTGTAGGGAGAAGAGAACTCATGCTTGATGCCCCCCTCCTCAACGAAGCCTTCAATCTGAGAGTTCTTGAACTCCGTCCCGTTGTCGCTTCTTATTTTCTTGATCCTTAAGACGAACTCGTTTTGAGCCCGTCTTATGAATCCCTTTAATGTCTCTTGGGTATGAGATTTTTCCTGTAAAAAGAATACCCAAGTGAAGCGAGAATAATCATCCACAATAACTAGACAGTACTTACTCCCGCCGATGCTTATGTAAGCAATCGGGCCGAATAGGTCCATATGTAGGAGCTCCAGTGGCCTGTCAGTCGTCATGATGTTCTTGTGTGGATGATGAACACCAACTTGCTTCCCTGCTTGGCATGCGCTACAAATCCTGTCTTTCTCAAAATGAACATTTGTTAATCCTAAAATGTGCTCTCCCTTTAGAAGTTTATGAAGATTCTTCATCCCAACATGGGCCAGTCGGCGGTGCCAGAGCCAACCCATGTTAGTCTTAGCAATTAAGCAAGTGTCGAGTTCAGCTCTATCAAAATCTACCAAGTGTAGCTGACCCTCTAACACTCCCTTAAATGCTACTGAATCATCACTTCTTCTAAAGACAGTGACACCTACATCAGTAAAAATACAGTTGTAGCCCATTTGACATAATTGAGATACGGAAAGCAAATTGTAATCTGAAGAATCTACAAGAAAAACATTGGAAATTGAATGGTCCGGAGATATAGCTATTTTACACAATCCTTTGACCAAACCTTGATTTCCATCCTCGAATGTGATCGCTCTTTGGGGATCCTGGTTTTTCTCGTAGGAGGAGAACATCTTCTTCTCCCCTGTCATGTGGTTTGTGCATCCGCTGTCGATGATCCAACTTGAGCCCCCGGATGCATAAACCTACAAAACAAGTTTAGTTCTTGAATTTAGGTACCCAAATGGTTTTGGGTCCTTTGGCATTAGACAAAAGAACTTTGGGTACCCAAACACAAGTCTTTGACCCCTTGTGCCTGCCCCCAACATATTTGGCAACTACCTTGCCGGATTTGTTAGTCAACACATAAGATGCATCAAAAGTTTTAAATGAAATGTCATGATCATTTGATGCGCTAGGAGTTTTCTTCTTAGGCAACTTAGCACGGGTTGGTTGCCTAGAACTAGAGGTCTCACCCTTATACATAAATGCATGGTTAGTTCCAGAGTGAGACTTCCTAGAATGAATTCTCCTAATTTTGACATTGTCCCCCTTTTGGAAGCCAATGCCATCCTTAATGCCAGGGCGTCTCCCTCTATAAAGCATACTACGAGCAAACTTAAATTTTTCATTTTCTAGTTCATGCTCGACAATTTTAGCATCTAGTTTAGCTATATGATCATTTTGTTGTTTGATTAAAGCCATGTGATCATGAATAGCATTAATATCAACATCTCTACATCTAGTGCAAATAGTGACATGCTCAGTGGTAGATGTAGAGGGTTTGCAAGAATTAAGTTCAACAATCTTAGCATGCAATATATCATTTTTATCTCTAAGATCGGAAATTGTAATATTGCAAACATCTAGTTCTTTAGCCTTAGCAATTAATTTCTCATTCTCAATCCTAAGGCTAGCAAGAGTAACATTTAATTCTTCAATCTTAACAAGTAAATCAACATTATCATCTTTAAGATTGGGAATTGAAACATTACAAGCATTTGAATCAACCTTAGCCACTAAACTAGCATTTTCATTTCTAAGGTTGTTGATAACATCATGGTATGTGCTTAGCTCACTAGTTAATTTTTCACATTTTTCAACTTCTAGAGCATAAGCATTTTTAACCTTAACATGCTTTTTGTTTTCCTTGATTAGGAAGTCCTCTTGGGTGTCCAAGAGGTCATCCTTCTCATGGATGGCACTAATAAAATTCATTTAACTTTTCCTTTTGTTGCATGTTTAGGTTGGCAAAAAGGGTACGTAAATTATCTTCCTCATCACTAGCATTATCATCACTAGAGGACTCATATTTAGTGGAGGATTTAGATTTAACCTTCTTCTTTTTGCCGTCCTTTGCCATGAGGCACTTGTGGCCGACGTTGGGGAAGAGAAGGCCTTTGTTGATGGCGATGTTGGCGGCGTCCTCGTCGGAGGAGTCGGAGGAGCTCTTGTCCGAGTCCCATTCGCGGCATACATGGGCGTCGCCACCCTTCTTCTTGTAGTATTTCTTCTTCTCCTTTCTTCTCCCCTTCTTGTCGTCGCCCCTGTCACTGTCACTAGAAATAGGACATTTTGCTATAAAGTGACCGGGCTTACCACACTTGTAGCAAACCTTCTTGGAGCGGGGCTTGTAATCTTTCCCCCTCCTTTGCTTGAGGATTTGGCGGAAGCTCTTGATGACGAGCGCCATTTCCTCATTGTTGAGCTTTGAGGTGTCGATTGGTTGTCTACTTGATGTAGACTCTTCCTTCTTCTCCTCCGTTGCCTTGAATGCAACCAGTTGTGCTTCGGATGTGGAGGGATAATCTAGCTCATTGATTTTCTTTGAGCCCTTGATCATATACTCAAAGCTCACAAAATTCCCGATTACTTTCTCGGGAGTCATTAGTGTATATCTAGGATTACCACGAATTAATTGAACTTGAGTAGGGTTAAGGAAAATGGGTGATCTAAGAATAACCTTAACCATCTCGTGGTCATCCCACTTTTTGCTCCTGAGGTTGCGCACTTGGTTCACCAAGGTTTTGAGCCGGTTGTACATGTCTTGTGGTTCTTCCCCTTTGCGAAGCCGAAAGCGACCGAGCTCCCCCTCGATCGTCTCCCGCTTGGTGATCTTGGTTAGCTCATCTCCCTCGTGTGCGGTCTTGAGCACGTCCCAAACTTCCTTGGCGCTCTTCAACCCTTGCACCTTGTTATACTCCTCTCGACTTAGAGAGGCGAGGAGTATAGTTGTGGCTTGGGAGTTGAAGTGCTCGATTTGGGCTACCTCGTCCTCATCATAATCCTCATCCCCTACGGATGGTACCTGTGCTCCAAACTCAACAACATTCCATATACTTTTGTGGAGTGAGGTTAGGTGAAATTTCATCAAATCACTCCACCTAGCGTAATCTTCACCGTCAAAGGTTGGTGGTTTGCCTAATGGAACGGAAAGTAATGGAGTATGTTTAGAAATGCGAGGGTAGCGTAGGGGGATCTTACTAAACTTCTTGCGCTCATGGCGCTTAGAAGTAATGGATGGCGCGTCGGAGCCGGAGGTGGAAGGTGATGAAGTATCGGTCTCGTAGTAGACCACCTTCCTCATTTTCTTTTTCTTGTCGCCGCTCCGATGCAACTTGTGGGAAGAGGCTTTCTTCTCCTCCCCTTTCCCTTTTTTGCGGGACTCTTCCGATGAAGCCTTCCCGTGGCTTGTAGTGGGCTTGTCGCCGGTCTCCATCTCCTTCTTGGCGTGTTCTCCCGACATCACTTCGAGCGGTTAGGCTCTAATGAAGCACCGGGCTCTGATACCAATTGAAAGTCGCCTAGAGGGGGTGAATAGGGCAAAACTGAAATTTACAAACTTAAACACAAACTACAAGCCGGGTTAGCGTTAGAAATATAATCGAGTCCGAGAGAGAGGGTGCAAAACAAATCGCAAGCGAATAAAGAGTGTGACACGCGGATTCGTTTTACCGAGGTTTGGTTCTTGCAAACCTACTCCCCGTTGAGGTGGTCACAAAGACCGGGTCTCTTTCAACCCTTTCCCTCTCTCAAACGGTCCCTTGGACCGAGTGAGCTTTTCTTCTCAATCACTTGGAACACAAAGTTCCCACAAGGATCACCACACGATTGGTGTCTCTTGCCTCAATTACAAGTGAGTTTGATCTCAAGAAAGAATGAGAAAGAAAGCAATCCAAGCGCAAGAGCTCAAAAGAACACAACAAATCTCTCTCACTTAACACTAACGCTTTTGTGGAATTGGCAGAGGATTTGATCACTTGGGTGTGTCTAGAATTGAATGCTAGAGCTCTTGTAAGTGGTTGGAAGTTGGAAAACTTGGATGACTTGAATGTGGGGTGGTTGGGGGTATTTATAACCCCAACCACCAAACCAGCCGTTTGGTGGAGGCTGCTGTCGCATGGCGCACCGGACAGTCTGGTGCGCCACCGGACACTGTCCGGTGTGCCAGCCACGTCACCAGGCTGTTGGGTTCCGACCGTTGGAGCTCTGACTTGTGGGCCTGCCTGGTTGTCCGGTGGTGCACCGGACAAGTCCTGTAGACTGTCCGGTGTGCCACCCGCGCGTGCCCTGCTCCTCTGCACGCGCTGGCGCGCATTTAATGTGTTGCAGTCGACCGTTGGCGCGAAGTAGTCGTTGCTCCACTGGCTCACCGATGTAACACCCACTTTGTAATAATATGAATAGAGAAAACAATTTCTCCTTAGGACAGTTTAACCTTTATGCATCATCTTATGAGAACATCATGCCCAAAAACAATTAATAAAAACATATACTAACAAATTATGCATCATGCTCGATTTCATTCTGTGTGCATTTTGTGATAACATAGAATAATGGGAAAATGTTAAATATCCAAATGGGAAATTAAATCCTAAAAGAAATTCTAAAGTTTGGAAAGAAAGAAAGAAAAATACTATGCAATGCAAAAATAAAACTTATAAATAGATAAATTTATTCCACAATGATTTATCCAAATCATATACTCAGAAAATTTGAGTACAAGTTCATCACAAATTTGAAATTTAAACTTAGATTCAAAAATAGGAGAAAAGAGAAAGGAAAATGAAAATATAAAAGGAAAATGGAGCTGTGCTCGACTGGGCCCAAATCCCGTGTTTTCGGCCCACTTCCTTGTTTCCTCTCGCAGCCGCGCAGCCCAGTTACAGGGTCGGCGCCGACACCGCGGGGCCCGCTTGTCATCCGCTCTGCGCCTGCGTTTTCTTTACTCGGTCGCTGACGCCTGGGTCCCACCTTGTCATATCGCCAGTCGCGCGCTCGCTGTGTGACTGCCTCGCTTGAGTCTCTTACACGTGGGACCGGAACGCCAGCTTCTCCTTCCACTCGAGCTCCGTAACAAACGTTGTCTTCTCCCCCGCCGATTTCGGACGCACGGACGCTGCCACCACGGAATTCTCGGTCAGCTGGCGCAACTGCTTGGCGGATTTGTCTCCCGCACACTCGGCCAATAAATGGCGAGCTAAAGCCCTCTCCCCTTCTTATCCCCTAGCCGCTTCCTCAGATTGCGCAGAGAGCCGCCACCATTATTGAGCAGAGCCGTCGCGACTACCCCCTTCTCTACGTCGTGTGACCTTGACCCGATAGTGCTAGGGGGTAATCAAGGGAGCTGCGAGGAGTGATTTCGTGGCTTCTCCGCGCGTGTGGGCGACCCGGGGCGACCGGAATTCGTCACCGGATGGTGGTCTCCGCCGTGCTTGGTGGATAGGTGTTGGCACCGCGTTAATCAAGGTAATGGCGCCTCCACTACGTTCGTACTATTCACCTTCGCGTCTGGTTTCGTTGAATCGAGGTGGGGCGCTCGCTGGGGGCTCGGGCGAGTGGGCATAGGGCAATGGCGCCGCGGCGCACCGTGTACCGAATCATGTACTCGGTGTTGTCCAAAATTGGTTGTAGATTGGAGTTCAGGGAGTCCTCAGGGGTGCGAGGGACGAGTTAATTAGCAAATAGTGTACGGGGTAGCCGGTTTTGCAGCACCGGCGGTCTTGCCGCCGCACGGTCGGTCACGCCGGCGTCGCGGTCTGGTGGAGGAAGGTGATGACGCGTGGGCCCTTGATTCGATAACCAACGGCTAGGATCGGGGCTGGACGTAGAGTTATTGCGCGCCGTTGATTTCGGAACGACTGGTGCAGATTAGGAGTTGGCATACCCCTTCGCGCATTTGATCGAGACCGTAGATTTCATGATCGACGATCCTCGGCGCGTACCGTTTCATTAAAGACTAGATTTAATCCGGGCCATCCAGAATTGATCCAACGGCCCAGATATTACAATACCCCTTCGCCGTGCATTTTTGTTAAAGAGACCCCGCACTTTACATGAATCAACCCGCACTCCATCCAGGTGGCTGGCTGTGTTTGTGGGAATTTAGCGAGCAGACCCCTGCGTTTTCCAGAAAATGAGGCCCCGTCCAGAGAATTATAAAATCAGGAAAATGAATTAGAAAATGAGTTTTTAATATAAAAACAATTCATAGAATTTGTATAATTCATAGAAAATGCATATAAACTCCAAATTGGTCCATTCCAGTTCCTATAATTTTGTAATATTATTCTCTATCAAATAGTGCCTCTGTTTTGGCATGAAAGACTCATTAAAATTTATCTAGCACTCAATCTTGTATTAAATGCATAAAACCTTGGAAAATTCATAACTTAAAATCTATAACTCCAAAAATTATGATTCCTGTTCCTAGGATTTTATTTTAATGTGTAGAATATTTCTGTGTATTTTGTGTACATGTTTGGTGTGATGTTAATTTCTCTATATGCACTGTGCTTGTTTGTATTGTGGCGAGTAGAAGAGCCCGTTGCTGAGGATCCTGGTGAGCAGCAGGTTGAAGTAGCTGAGCAGGAGCTCATTGAAGGCAAGTTGTGCCCTTGACCACTTTTTACCCAATAATGTTCTTAATGTCACTTATTCATGCATAGGTTAATTTTGATGGGACCCAATAGGTCACCCTAGATTGTTTATCTCATTACCTTGTTTACCCCTGAATCACTTGGGTAGTTTGCTATTGCTTTACCTGGTTTTGGGATAATCATTTATCATATCTATGTTCCAATTCTTTTGTTATTCTATTTATGTTCATGTTAAGATCATTAATGTTAATTGGAACATAGATCTTAACTTGAGAAACACGTGCCACCACAAGGGTTTAATGGGACGCCCTTGGCTGACTAATTAGGAAAGCTAGTGGAAGACTACCTTACCCGAAAGGGGCAAGGGCAGTAGGGGAGTGGTCAGTGTAGGGAGGTCCTTGGTTGATTTTGCTGCGATGGCGGTCAGACAAGAACCCTGCATTGGAGCTTCCTATAAACTGTAGCGGGTTTTCGGAAGCTAGTGGAACTTTGTAAAGGCCTCGTAGTGTTGCCCTGCCGCGCTTCCTAGGTAGAGGTGTATGGGATTCACGACCCCTTGGCAGATGGGTAGCATGACTTGTGGGTAAAGGGTACAACCTCTGCAGAGTGTAAAACTGGTATACTAGCCGAGCTCACGGTCATGAGCAGCTCAGGACTCTCTGATGATTAAATTATGGAACCTAAACTCAATTTGTCATTTGCATTTGCATGGGTTTATTATTAATTTTGTTCTCTATTATTTTATTATGGTTTGGTATTTACTTACACTTAGTAATTGCTAATAAAATTTTGACCAACTACTTAAAAGCAATGCTCAGCTTTAACCATTCTTTTTGATAAGCCTTACACTCCATGAGCTCCCACATTTGGTGAGTTCATGTCACATTATTCCCCACGACTTGTTGAGCGATGAACGTATGTGAGCTCACTCTTGCTGTCTCACACCCCCCACAGGAGAAGAGCAGGTGGTTCAGGAGGAGCCACAAGGCGAGGAGTATGATCTGATCTAGGTGGCGTTTCTCAGTCGACATTGGCGCCGACGATCCTTAGTTCGTTTTACATTTATTCCTTTATTTTGTAATAAGTCTTCCGCTATGTAATAATTACTCTGATGTTTTATGACATTTATCTCTATACACTCTGTTATTATATATGTTGTCTTCTTGGCGCATGTATGAGATGCACCCGGCTTTGTTCCTTAAAACCGGGTGTTACAGAAGTGGTATCAGAGGAATGTTGACTGTAGGACGAAACCTAGATAGAAATGGACAGAACCCTTACCTACTTACCTTCTTCTGATTCATTCTACACTTACCTTACTCTGATTCATTCTATACTTACCTTATCTTGATCCTGTCTCAGCTTCTACTGTTCTACTCTGATCATTCTTACCTTTTCTACTCTGAGACAAGAAGGATTTCACACCTTGGAAACCTACCACTATGATCTTTTAAGAGATAGGGAACCCAAGACAAAATTTAAAACTATTTTCTTTATTTTAAAAAAAAGATTGGTTGATTGTGCTGATGATAAATGCCTGATTTGCTTCTTTGATTGATTGAATTATTATAGATGGACATCTTAGCATGTACCACCATAAGGTATTGAATTAGCTATGGTAGGTAAGATATTAATCTGCTTAGCTAATAAAATCCCCCAAAGTAACCTGATTTGTAAATACCTGCCTTGTCTACTATTCTCTTACCATATGTATCTAACTCAGATGGTCAATACCAGGCGGGGTGGTGGAATTGATTTACCTCCCAATCGACACACTCGGAGGATATTTAGACAACCCTAGCCACAACCAGTAGAGATGGATCCTCCACCACTGCCTCCACCAGCAGGAGTGGACCCACTGGTTGCAGCTCAGATGAGGATGATGCAACAGATGGCGGACACTATGGCAGATATGCGTGCCCATATGCAGCAAGAACGCCAGGAGATGCGTCAGGAAAGAGAAGATATACGCCAGGAGTTGCGCCAGGAGCGAGATGAGATACGCAAGGAAAGGAGGGCACAACAACAGCAGCTGCAACAACAAATGCAACAGCAACAGCAACAAGTACCACTGCCTCCACCACCACCACCAGTTCCACCCCGTGATAAGCATAGGGAGTTCATGAGTCATAAGCCACCTACATTCGCTAGCTCACCTGATCCACTGGACGCGGATGATTGGCTGAAGTCCGTTGAGAAGATGCTGAATATTGCACAATGTACTGACCGGGAGAAGGTTTTATATGCTTCTGGACGTCTGACAGGTCCTGCTGCTGACTGGTGGGATTCATATACTGCCACCCACGATGCTGCTGATACTATCACTTGGGCAGAGTTCAGTACACAGTTCAGGAATTATCATATACCAGCTGGATTGATGAAGATTAAGAAGAAGGAATTTCTATCGCTGAAGCAAGGAAGCATGACAGTCAGCGAGTACCGCGACAAGTTTATCCAGTTATCCAGATATGCCCCTGATGAAGTTGCTGAAGATGAGAGGAAGCAGGAGCATTTTATTGAAGGACTTAATGGACCACTGCAGTATGCTCTAGTGGCACACACATTTCCATCATTTCAGAGGCTGCTTGATAAGGCGCTAGCTATTGAACACAAGCGTGTTCAGCTGGGAGATTTGAAGAGAAAGGCTATATCTCAAGGACAAGGAAGCAGCAGTGTTCGTCCTCGCTATAGTTCACCCCAGGGTACACCAGTTCGCACTAGCGGAGGCCAGCGCCCAGTTCAGCAATCACCACTGAGGACTCCACCTCCTCAACAGGCTACCCCTACCGGCACCCCGACGAAGTTTTCAGGATAGAGTCCAGGCACTACTTGTTTCAAGTGTGGGAAGACTGGTCACTATGCAAATGTCTGCCCACAGAGGATTGCTACTACTCCAGTTCAGAACAGGCAGCAAACTCCAGGATCTGGCAAGGGATATTCTATTGCCAAGGTTAATCAAGTCAGCGTTGATGCTACTCCAGATGGTGCTGACATCGTGCTTGGTATGTTTTATGTTAATGCTATTCCTGCAACCATCTTATTTGATTCTGGTGCTACACATTCATTTATGTCTGCTAGATATGCCAACACAAATGAAATACCACTACTAAATATGAGAAAACCAATGATAGTAATTACACCTAAAGGGCCTGTTGAGGCAAATCAAATGACACGTAGATTGACATTGACCATTATGGGTAGAGAATTTGGAGCTACGGCTATAATATTAGAGTCAAGCAGTATAGATCTGATCCTTGGTATGTCATGGCTAAGAAAGGCAAAGGCCGTTATAGCTTGTGGTAGAGGTACCGTAGAACTCACTACCACTAAAGGAGAAAGATTTCAAGTTAATATTGCAGTAACCTCCTCATCCATGCGTGCAATGTTCTTTATACCTGAGGAGTTTGTTGGTGACAACATCCGGGTGGTTAGAGATTTTCCGGATGTCTTTCCAGAGGAGTTACCAGGGATGCCACCTGATAGAGAAGTTGAGTTTGTTATTGATCTCTTACCTGGAACTGCCCCTATTTCTAAACGGCCATATAGGATGTCCGTAGAGGAGTTGAAGGAACTTAAGAAGCAGTTAACTGAGTTACAAGAGGCCGGGTACATTCGTCCGAGTTCCTCACCTTGGGGAGCACCGGTTCTGTTTGTACAGAAGAAGGATGGGTCGCAGCGGATGTGTGTGGATTATAGATCTCTTAATGATGTTACGGTGAAGAACAAGTATCCGTTGCCCCGTATTGAAGATTTATTTGATCAGATGAGAGGTGCTAGAGTATTCTCGAAGATTGATCTCCGATCTGGTTACCATCAGATGAGGATTAGACCATTAGATATCCCTAAGACCGCATTCTCGACTCGTTATGGATTATATGAGTTCACTGTTATGTCGTTTGGATTAACCAATGCACCAGCTTATTTTATGAACTTGATGAATAAGGTGTTTATGGAGTATTTGGACAGATTCGTGGTGGTATTCATCGACGATATTCTTATTTATTCTCAGAGTGATAGCGATCATGAGGAACATCTGAGATTGGTGCTACAGAAGCTACGAGATAACCAGCTATATGCCAAGTTCAGCAAGTGCGAGTTTTGGATTGGCGAGGTGCCATTTCTTGGTCATATTATTTCTAATGGAGGAATTTCAGTGGATCCTGCTAAGGTTAAGGAGATAATGGAGTGGAGAGTACCCACTACAGTTACTGAGATTCGGAGTTTCTTGGGATTAGCAGGCTATTATCGGAGATTTATTGAAGGATTTTCTAAGATTGCCAAACCTATGACTTCGCTTTTGGAGAAAGGAAAAGAATTTAAGTGGGACGAGAAGTGTCAAGACAGCTTTGATCTATTGAAGAAGAGGTTGATGTCGCCACCAGTATTGGTTATGCCAGACCTGCAGAAAGGATTTGATATTTATTGTGATGCATGTGGTCAAGGCTTAGGATGTGTGCTCATGCAGGAAGGACATGTGATTGCCTATGCTTCTCGTCAGTTACGCAAACATGAATTGAACTACCCCACTCATGACTTGGAATTAGCAGCTGTTGTGCATGCGCTTAAGATTTGGAGACATTATATCATGGGGACCAAGTGCCAAGTATATACGGATCATAAGAGTCTGAAGTATATATTCACTCAAAAGGATCTCAACCTTAGGCAACGCCGTTGGTTGGAGCTTATTAAGGATTATGATTTGGAGATTCACTATCACCCGGGCAAGGCGAATTTGGTTGCAGATGCCTTGAGTCGTAAGGAGCATGTTCATTCAGCTATTGTTGCCCAGCTACCCGATGAGATTGTTGAGGATTTCAAGAGACTTAACCTGGGGATAGTTGCTCATACTGAAGGAGTTACTATTGACGTGGAACCTACTTTGGAGCAAGAAATCCGCAAAGGTCAACTTGACGATGCTAAAATAAAAGAGATTAAGGATCTGATTACTGAAGGTCGAGTTCCAGAATTTACGGAAGATGAGCAAGGCACTGTATGGTTCAAGGACAGAATGTGTGTTCCTGATATTAAAAGCCTTCGAGAGACTATTTTAAAAGAGGCCCATGATTCGGATTATTCTATTCATCCTGGTAGTACTAAGATGTATCAGGATTTGAAGCGGAAGTATTGGTGGTATGGATTGAAGAGAGATGTAGCTGCATATGTGGCTATGTGCGATGTATGTCAAAGAGTTAATGCTGAACACCAGAGGCCAGCTGGACTATTGCATCCACTGAAGATACCCGAGTGGAAATGGGAAGAGATTGGTATGGATTTTATTACTGGATTGCCTCGCACCCAGAAAGGATATGATGCTATATGGGTGATTGTGGATAGATTGACTAAAGTGGCTCACTTTATTCCTGTCAAGACTACTTATAAAGGTTCTCAGCTAGCAGAGTTATATATGGCTCGGATTGTGTGTTTACATGGAGTACCAAAGAAGATCGTGTCTGATCGAGGTTCACAGTTTACCTCAAGATTTTGGAGAAGCTTTCATGAGAACATGAGTACAAAGTTGAATTTTAGTACAGCTTATCACCCTCAGACTGATGGACAGACTGAAAGGACAAATCAAGTCTTGGAGGATATGTTGAGAGCTTGTGCCCTTCAGCATGGTGGAAGTTGGGATAAAAGTCTACCCTATGCTGAATTCTCATATAACAATAGCTATCAGGCCAGTCTGAAGATGTCACCTTTTGAAGCTTTATATGGGAGGAAGTGCAGAACTCCTTTATATTGGGATCAGACTGGAGAAAGACAGTTCTTTGGGCCTGAACTGATTCAAGAAGCAGAAGAACAAGTCCATATAATTTGAGAGAATTTGAGGGTGGCTCAAACCAGGCAAAAGAGTTACGCTGATAATAGAAGGAGGCCACTGGAATTTGAAGAAGGAGATTATGTGTACCTCAAGGTGTCACCACTTCGTGGAATGAGGAGATTCAAAGTTAAGGGCAAATTGTCCCCACGCTATATTGGACCATTCTTGATCTTTAGGAGAGTTGGAGAGATGGCATACCAACTTGAGCTACCGGATAGTCTATCGGATGTGCATAATGTGTTCCACGTATCTCAACTAAAGAAGTGTCTCCGTGTTCCCGAGGAACAGTTACCCATGGAAGAGCTCAGTGTTCAAGGTGATTTGACTTACACGGAGTACCCGATTAAGATTTTGGATACTTTGACTCGAGTTACAAGAAATAAGGTGATAAATATGTGCAAAGTCCAATGGAGTCACCACTGTGAAGATGAAGCGACTTGGGAAAGAGAAGAAGAGCTTCGCATAGATTTCCCCCACCTTTTCCCTAGTTCTTCTTAAATCTCGAGGACGAGATTATTTTTAAGGGGGGTAGGATTTGTAACACCCACTTTGTAATAATATGAATAGAGAAAACAATTTCTCCTTAGGACAGTTTAACCTTTATGCATCATCTTATGAGAACATCATGCCCAAAAACAATTAATAAAAACATATACTACCAAATTATGCATCATGCTCGATTTCATTCTGTGTGCATTTTGTGATAACATAGAATAATGGGAAAATGTTAAATACCCAAATGGGAAATTAAATCCTAAAAGAAATTCTAAAGTTTGGAAAGAAAGAAAGAAAAATACTATGCAATGCAAAAATAAAACTTATAAATAGATAAATTTATTCCACAATGATTTATCCAAATCATATACTCAGAAAATTTGAGTACAAGTTCATCACAAATTTGAAATTCAAACTTAGATTCAAAAATAGGAGAAAAGAGAAAGGAAAATGAAAATATAAAAGGAAAATGGAGTTGTGCTCGACTGGGCCCAAATCCCGTGTTTTCGGCCCACTTCCTTGTTTCCTCTCGCAGCCGCGCAGCCCAGTTACAGGGTCGGCGCCGACACCGCGGGGCCCGCTTGTCATCCGCTCTGCGCCTGCGTTTTCTTTACTCGGTCGCTGACGCCTGGGTCCCACCTTGTCATATCGCCAGTCGCGTGCTCGCTGTGTGACTGCCTCGCTTGAGTCTCTTACACGTGGGACCGGAACGCCAGCTTCTCCTTCCACTCGAGCTCCGTAACAAACGTTGTCTTCTCCCCCGCCGATTTCGGACGCACGGACGCTGCCACCACGGAATTCTCGGTCAGCTGGCACAACTGCTTGGCGGATTTGTCTCCCGCACACTCGGCCAATAAATGGCGAGCTAAAGCCCTCTCCCCTTCTTATCCCCTAGCCGCTTCCTCAGATTGCGCAGAGAGCCGCCACCATTATTGAGCAGAGCCGTCGCGACTACCCCCTTCTCTACGTCGTGTGACCTTGACCCGATAGTGCTAGGGGGTAATCAAGGGAGCTGCGAGGAGTGATTTCGTGGCTTCTCCGAGCGTGTGGGCGACCCAGGGTGACCGGAATTCGTCACCGGATGGTGGTCTCCGCCGTGCTTGGTGGATAGGTGTTGGCACCGCGTTAATCAAGGTAATGGCGCCTCCACTACGTTCGTACTATTCACCTTCGCGTCTGGTTTCGTTGAATCGAGGTGGGGCGCTCGCTGGGGGCTCGGGCGAGTGGGCATAGGGCAATGGCGCCGCGGCGCACCGTGTACCGAATCATGTACTCGGTGTTGTCCAAAATTGGTTGTAGATTGGAGTTCAGGGAGTCCTCAGGGGTGCGAGGGACGAGTTAATTAGCAAATAGTGTACGGGGTAGCCGGTTTTGCAGCACCGGCGGTCTTGCCGCCGCACGGTCGGTCACGCCGGCGTCGCGGTCTGGTGGAGGAAGGTGATGACGCGTGGGCCCTTGATTCGATAACCAACGGCTTGAATCGGGGCTGGACGTAGAGTTATTGCGCGCCGTTGATTTCAGAACGACTGGTGCAGATTAGGAGTTGGCATACCCCTTCGCGCATTTGATCGAGACCGTAGATTTCATGATCGACGATCCTCGGCGCGTACCATTTCATTAAAGACTAGATTTAATCCGGGCCGTCCAGAATTGATCCAACGGCCCAGATATTACAATACCCCTTCGCCGTGCATTTTTGTTAAAGAGACCCCGCACTTTACATGAATCAACCCGCACTCCATCCAGGTGGCTGGCTGTATCTGTGGGAATTTAGCGAGCAGACCCTTGCGTTTTCCAGAAAATGAGGCCCCGTCCAGAGAATTATAAAATCAGGAAAATGAATTAGAAAATGAGTTTTTAATATAAAAACAATTCATAGAATTTGTATAATTCATAGAAAATGCATATAAACTCCAAATTGGTCCATTCCAGTTCCTATAATTTTGTAATATTATTCTCTATCAAATAGTGCCTCTGTTTTGGCATGAAAGACTCATTAAAATTTATCTAGCACTCAATCTTGTATTAAATGCATAAAACCTTGGAAAATTCATAACTTAAAATCTATAACTCCAAAAATTATGATTCCTGTTCCTAGGATTTTATTTTAATGTGTAGAATATTTCTGTGTATTTTGTGTACATGTTTGGTGTGATGTTAATTTCTCTATATGCACTGTGCTTGTTTGTATTGTGGCGAGTAGAAGAGCCCGTTGCTGAGGATCCTGGTGAGCAGCAGGTTGAAGTAGCTGAGCAGGAGCTCATTGAAGGCAAGTTGTGCCCTTGACCACTTTTTACCCAATAATGTTCTTAATGTCACTTATTCATGCATAGGTTAATTTTGATGGGACCCAATAGGTCACCCTAGATTGTTTATCTCATTACCTTGTTTACCCCTGAATCACTTGGGTAGTTTGCTATTGCTTTACCTGGTTTTGGGATAATCATTTATCATATCTATGTTCCAATTCTTTTGTTATTCTATTTATGTTCATGTTAAGATCATTAATGTTAATTGGAACATAGAGCTTAACTTGAGAAACACGTGCCACCACAAGGGTTTAATGGGACGCCCTTGGCTGACTAATTAGGAAAGCTAGTGGAAGACTACCTTACCCGAAAGGGGCAAGGGCAGTAGGGGAGTGGTCAGTGTAGGGAGGTCCTTGGTTGATTTTGCTGCGATGGCGGTCAGACAAGAACCCTGCATTGGAGCTTCCTATAAACTGTAGCGGGTTTTCGGAAGCTAGTGGAACTTTGTAAAGGCCTCGTAGTGTTGCCCTGCCGCGCTTCCTAGGTAGAGGTGTATGGGATTCGCGACCCTTGGCAGATGGGTAGCATGACTTGTGGGTAAAGGGTACAACCTCTGCAGAGTGTAAAACTGGTATACTAGCCGAGCTCACGGTCATGAGCAGCTCAGGACTCTCTGATGATTAAATTATGGAACCTAAACTCAATTTGTCATTTGCATTTGCATGGGTTTATTATTAATTTTGTTCTCTATTATTTTATTATGGTTTGGTATTTACTTACACTTAGTAATTGCTAATAAAATTTTGACCAACTACTTAAAAGCAATGCTCAGCTTTAACCATTCTCTTTGATAAGCCTTACACTCCATGAGCTCCCACATTTGGTGAGTTCATGTCACATTATTCCCCACGACTTGTTGAGCGATGAACGTATGTGAGCTCACTCTTGCTGTCTCACACCCCCCCCACAGGAGAAGAGCATGTGGTTCAGGAGGAGCCACAAGGCGAGGAGTATGATCTGATCTAGGTGGCGTTTCTCAGTCGACATTGGCGCCGACGATCCTTAGTTCGTTTTACATTTATTCCTTTATTTTGTAATAAGTCTTCCGCTATGTAATAATTACTCTGATGTTTTATGACATTTATCTCTATACACTCTGTTATTATATATGTTGTCTTCTTGGCGCATGTATGAGATGCACCCGGCTTTGTTCCTTAAAACCGGGTGTTACAACCGGACAGTCTGGTGTGCACCGGACATGTCCGGTGAATTATAGCGGAGCGGATTCCCGAAGCTGGCGAGTTCAGAGTCGCTCTCCTCTGGGGCACCGGACAGTGTCCGGTGTGCACTGGACATGTCCGGTGAATTATAGCGAAGCGCCTCTGAGATTTCCCAAAGGTGCGAAGTTTGGCTTGGAGTTGCCTGGTGCACCGAACACTGTCCGGTGGTGCACCGGACAGTCCGGTGCGCCAGACCAGGGTGCCTTCGGTTATCCCTTGCTCTCTTTGATTGAACCTTTTTCTTGGTCCTTTTATTGGCTAAGTGTGAACCTTTGGCACATGTATAACTTATAGACTAGAGCAAACTAGTTAGTCCAATTATTTGTGTTGGACAATTCAACCACCAAAATCAATTAGGAATTAGGTGTAAGCCTAATTCCCTTTCACGGGGCGACAAAACCCTAGGTGGCTCGCCGCCGCCCGCTCCGGTAGCAGCGACAACGACCTCCGCTCCGGGCGGCCAAACAGCAACAGCGATGACCTCAGGGCAGACGCTGCTGCGACAAGGCCGTCGCCTACGTCCCCACTCGAGGGGCGAGGACAAGTTACCAAGGTCGTAGAGCCCGAGGTCAGTCCGCGGGTGGCACCAACTATCTCATCGGCAGAGAAACCTCTTCCGGCTGCCTCGGTTGGAGGTGGCACCGGAAGCAGCGCCGAAGCCGCTCAGGCCGGAGAGCCAGATGCGCAGCAGCTGCCAGCACCACGAATAGCGAACGCCCTTCCCCCCGATCACTGAGGGAAGGAGCGGGCCGCTGCCCGTGCAGAGACAGGCCTCAACTCGGCGCACTCCCCTCCCCAGCACGGATGATGAACATCCTTGAAGCTGAGGGCGGGGCTGAGGCCGCAGCCCGGCTTGATTCTCCCCACCATCAAACTGGTGGTCACCGTCTTGGGTGACCACCGGCGAAGGGGATGCAGCCGGGCTGCCTGATGAAAATCCTTGAAGCCGAACGATGGCTGAAAGGTACCGACTTCCACGAAGTTGCGTTCCTCCAACGACGACAAGACGAAAGCAACACGGGCGCTCCCCATCCGGGGGCTCGGAAGGTGGAAGGGCACGATGCATGAGGAGAGTGCGAAGACGTGGTTGCCATCCAAGGGGCCGCCCTCCTTTTAAAGGAGACTCTCCCCACTCGCGTCTCAGCCGTCGCGGACTGAGTCTTCACCAACACGCTCCAAGGTCCCCCCCTACGACACGGGGGCTGGGTCCCACACGTCATGCAAGCTGGCCCAAGACAGAAGCAGCCAAACCGCCGCGCACGGAGCGCACAACTGCCCAGCGGTTACAAGCACTCCTCCACTTTCTCCCAGACCAGCGGGTGAAAGGGCGGACCGCCATGCAGGCGGCATGCAACCGCACCAAGGGGGCGCACCCTTTCGACTTCGACGCGTCTAGCATGGAGGCCCAGGCCCACACGTCATGTAACCGGCGCGCCGGTTACTACGTGCGAGAAACTGCACCGTCACTTGCGCCAGTACCGCACCTTCTCGACTGCGGAACCGGCGCCGCGACTCGAGGCAACCCTGCGCATGGCCCAACAGTGCCAACCGAGCACATCGGTCATGGGTCAGTCAGCCACAGGAGAAGGTGTGACGGTCGATATGGCCAAAAGTGGGCCGGCAGTAATGGCGACGGCAGGCGGGCAGAAGCAGCAGTCAAGTCGTCTGCAGGCTCACGTCTCCTCCCAGGATAGCGAGAGAGCCCTCTCCCACGGCGTGAAGACGATGCGCCCGTGTCCCGTTCCTCGAACGGCTCGCGCACGCACAACGGCCTCCCCGCCAACCACTCGTCCCGTCGCATCAACTCTGCGGCAGAACAGGCGACACCTTTGGCAGGCGAAGCGGGCGACGCTTCACCTCCGCCATAATGACTGCGTCAAAAAAGGTGCGCCACGCCGTTCGATTTCGTATCCTTTTTCCTCTTCCTCTTTCTCTCTCTTGCTACAGGGACCAGGAAAGGGATACTCCGAAAGGGATCCTTCTCCGCGAAGGAAGCGGGCCCCGAGCCCTCCTACTGATCAGAGGTTCGAAGGCTGGCCCCTCGGAAGGGTTCGACAGCCGCCTCAGAGCACTCAGGCTCCGCGCCCACTACTGGTCAGAGGTTCGAAGGCTGGCCCCTCGGAAGGGTTCGACAGCCGCCTCAGGCCGCTCGGGCTCCGCGCCCACTACTGGTTAGAGGTTCGAAGGCTGGCCCCTCGGAAGGGTTCGACAGCCGCCTCAGACCACTCGGGCTCCGCGCCCACTACTGATCAGGGGTTCGTAGGCTGGCCCCCGAAGGGTTCGACAGCCGCCTCAGAGCACGCAGAGCGAGGGATGACTCTGGGTACGTCCGATACATGGCCGAGGCTCGGGCTACGCTCCCGAGGTACCCTAGGACATTTCCGAGACCAGCAGGAGCGATTCTGTAACGGAATCCCATCAGAGGGAGGCATCGAGCCCTCGGACTGTGACACCCCATGTGTCTATTTCTTGTTATATCGGGAGATTTATCCTAATCTCGGATGCTCAGTGAAAATTTCTATTTCTCGATCACATCTATCTCTATTCATCAAGTTACTCATGAATGTTTCACCAAGTTTGGAATTATTCGATCTCAAGAACAGCCAAATTTGGAGCCTGTTAAAACTTTTGTTTCTTAAAGCAAACGCAAATTCGAAAGTCAACCTCGTCTCGCAACTCCCATCCAGACTCATTTATTCGGACTCTCGATAGTTGTTATGTTATCCAATCGGTGTCCGAATCTGCTTTCTCGATCGTCGGTCTACGTCCAAATACTTAATCCGAATTCGCATTCTCTCACAGGATCTCTTTGTGTCAACCTCTAATTATTTCTTATGCAATTCAGCTTGTTATATTTATGTCATCATTCATCTCTATCTATCAAGTGTATTCTAAAGATTTCTCAAATTTGGGACCAAATATTTGTATGAAATTATAAATCATACGCTTGCTTGAAACAGCTCGATTAAGTAAAAGCAAATTTAGACATTCAACCAAGTTATGCAAACCTTTCCAAAACACTCTATATGAACTCTACAACAAAAGTTATTAAGGGTTCATGTAGAGAAAATGCCAAGAAAATGTCGAGAAAAATACCCCGAATGCCTTAAAAATATAATTTGAAGCTTTATAATGATGCTACCTTGACCAAAGTAAAACTTTAATTTATATTCAAGATATAAGATTTGACCTTTAATAAAAGTTATAGAACCTGTGTTATACAACAAATTTTATATTTAAACCAAGCCTTGATTCAATCTATAAGAATCTCAAATAGTGCCATCAAGACAGAATAAAAATCTGATTTCTGAATTTGAATTCTTCTAAGTCTGAAATCAGCATCGTTCGGGTCGACGTCTCACGTTCCTAAATTTTTATTGAACAACTCAAGTTTCCCCAAATATAAAAGTTGTTAATAACTAATAGGGGCACAACATATTAAAAGATGGCATTCATCCGATTCTGTTTGACATGTTTTGATATTCAGTTTTCACAAGTTTCCACTGATTTCTGACCCACTGACAAACCAATTTTCGTGGGTCTATAACTCTTTAACCATTGCCCGAATCACCTTAAGTTCTGTACACAAATTGTAGAGTGTAGATCAAGGAAGATATTTTGTGCAGCAACCAAGATCCGATTTCAAGCAGAAACTGCCAAAACACGTCGCCCAAGGTTATCACTGTAGCACCTGCCACCTGCTGCAGCTGGCTGACATGTCTAGAGCTTGGCTCTATAAATGGCAGCCCACACTCTCCCTTCTCCTTCACGTCATCTCCTCTCTTCTCCCTCTCTGGTCCAGCGCGCGAAGGAAAGCACTCCATGGCCACGTCCAGGGTCGGCTCTAGCCCCCTCTCTCTGTTCCTTGCGCGCATGGACTTCCTCTCCGAGACCAGCGCTTGCTTCCCCTGCATCTTCTTCCCTAGGCACCTGCAAGTCGCCAGACTCGCCACGCCGGCTGTCCTTGGATGCTGCGTGTGCCCTAGTCCCGGGGACGACGAACACACTTCCTCCCATGGCTCTTGGCAGCAAGCTCCACCCAGGCCGAGCCCCTTCTTGCAGCCACGGCATCCCCCCTCTGCTGTCCTCTGCTGTTACGTGATGGTCTAGAGGTAGAAGAAGACCCCATGAGCCAATGACAAGTGGGCCCGAGGCGAGATGTGAGTACACAAAATCACAGATTTTTGTGTTATGTTCTAAAATTCATATCTTGAGTTTGGTAGCTCCAAAAATCACGAAATGTATTTTGTTGGCTTACTTATGAAATGCTCTAACTATTAGATCTATAGGTTGGCATGTTTTAGTGGAAAAGTTTTTCCTGTAGAAAATCGTATTTAAAAACTGTTTAGAGAATAAACGAACTTGCTTCTCTCCATAGTTTTAATTATAAAAATCCAAAAATGATGAAACTTGTTTTGTTGGTTAGATGTTGTCATACTCTAGCTAAGAAAAATATAAAACACATATGGTGTTCACTGTTTTATTGGTATGTTAATTAAAATATGTTAAATAGAGAAAAGAAGATTGATTTGCTTGTTATTTTTGGATCTGTAGCTCTAGTGCTCCAAATGGATTCAAATTTTTACAGTAGACTCTTGGTGTGATGCTGGGTGACTGGTACAAATTTCATGAATTATTTTTGCATGTATGATTAAGTTAGTGATTTAACTTGTTTAATGCACCTTAAGTAGTTTTAAATGATTTAAAAATAACGTATAGATGCAAAAATGTAAAATGGTGTTCCACTGTCCTTGCATGATATTATAGTAGCCTAATAAAACTTAATATGGTCATGAATCCACAGAAAATAATTAGTTTTAGATTTAACTTGCTCTCACATGCGTTATTGCATTAACAATTTGTTATTTTTGTATTAAATAAAATATAAAACCTGGGCATGTGAAATTTATACATCGATCATAATTTGTTATTACCTATGCCTCATAAAAAATTCCAGCCCCAAATTAGATAGTTTCATATGGTACTAAAATGACACACATTTTATAATTATAAGAACAATTAGTGAAAAATTAGAAGTAAACAAGGGCATGCATGTTTCTTGAAATGCTTAAGTGCCTTGATATAAATTGAAACTTGGTAACTAAGTCACAATGACTTAAACTTGAGAATTTGTGGCACTATCCCTCCATGATTTTGTTTGGTGCTTGAGTTAAGTGCTATTATGACCGCAAGCTGAATTTCCTGCGTGTTCAGTTTTAGTTGTGTGATTAATCTAGTTAAGTAAAGTATGTTTTCTGTAGATATGTGCTATATAAAAGTTGTAGTTTACTTGTGTATGTAGCTTGTCCTAAAAATGCATGAGCTAAGAATTGATTGTTTAGAAGCTATACTTTTCACAAGTTCAGTAACTGAATCTGTCCAATTTTTGAACAGATTTCAGAGATTGCAATGGTTTCTTAAGTTAATGTTGAAATCAGTTATTGGTGGTAACAAGAAAGTTGTAGATAACATTATTATCTTACTTGTGTTAAAATTTGACAGTCATACGTCTGATCATTTAGAAGTTGTGCTTTTCACAAATTCAGTAACTGAATCTGCCCAAATTATGTACAAATTTCAGAAACTGCATTGTTTGCCTAATTTAATGTTACAATCTGTTCATAGTAGTTATAATAAAGTTGTAGATGCTTTTCTTATCTTGCTTGTGTTAAAATTTCATAACCATAGGCCTGATAGATTAGAAGTTATGAATTTTACAAACTGGTTGCTGTATTCTGTCCACTGACAGAACAGATTTCGAAAACTGTATTGTTGATTTAGTTAAATATAAAATCACTTATTGGTGATTATAAAGTTATGTAGTAAGTTTTCTAAGCTTTCCAAAAAGTCTTAGATCATCCTTTTTGGTGGTCTAAAGATTAAGTTATAGGCATTTGAAGTGTGAAGTCTGAATCTGTCTAAATCTGGACAGCAAAGCCTTCCTAGTGTCTTTTAACCATGATACACTTTAAATCAACATGAGTTGTTTATAATTGATTTATAGAAAATTTAATTATATTTCCAGAAAGTTTAAGATCAAATGATTTGGATGTCTGAGTCCCTAGTTATAAATTTTTGAAGGCATAAGTCTGAATCTGCCTAAATCTGAATAAAGCTGTCGTTTATCACTATTTAACCTTATTAAGTGTCTAATCACCTTGAGATGATAATACCAAAGTTGTAGTTCACTTTTAAGCTTTCCAGAAAGTCCTAGTTTGCTATTGTTGGATTAATATTTGAAGAGTTATGATTAAAACAAACAACTGCTGTGTTGCTGTCCTAATGTGTTAGAAGTGATTGATTGCTCTACTCTATTGTGTATGACTTGAGTGACTGCTTGCTTGTTTTGGTTTTAATTGAACATGAGTAATAATGAAAGTGACAAATATAATTTGAGTTATATACAGGTAAGTAGTACATGTCTCACTAAGTTAGTGAACTAATTTTGTTGAGGTCTAATTGAGAGCACCTAGAGGGGGGGGGGTGAATAGGTGATCCTGTGAAACTTAAACTTATAGCCACAAAAACTGTTAAGTGTTAGCGCAATAGTTGCCAGGTGGCTAGAGATGAGTCCAGACACAATAACCACAAGAATCAAACACAGAGATGGCACGTCGTTTATCCCGTGGTTAGGCCAAGTACAAAACTTGCCTACTCCACGTTGTGGCGTCCCAACGGGACGAGAGTTGCACTCAACTCCTCTCAAGTGATCCAATGATCAACTTGAATACCACGGTGTTCTTTTTTACTTTGTAATCTTTTCCCGTTTGCGAGGAATCTCCACAACTTGGAGTCTCTCCGCCCTTACAAGTGAATTTCACCAACGAAGTACGGAGTAAGGGAGGGAAGCAACACACCACAATCAACAGCAAAATGCGCACACACATGGCCAAGAATCGAGCTCAAAAGACTATCTCAAAGTTCTCACTAGAACGGAGCTCGAATCACTGGAGAATGACAAACGAATGCGCAACGACTGAGTGTGGATGATCAAGAATGCTCTAAGGTTGCTTGGTTGTCTCCTTCATGCGCGTAGAGGTCCCTTTTATAGCCCAAGGCAGCTAGGAGCCGTTGAGAGCAAATCTGGAAGGCCATCCTTGCCTTCTGTCGTCGGGTGCACCGGACAGTCCGGTGCACACCGGACACTGTCCGGTGCCCGATTCCCTTCCTTAAATGGCGAAGCCGACCGTTGGCTGACTTGGAGCCGTTGGTGCACCGGACATGTCCGGTGCACACCGGACAGTCCGGTGCCCCCTTCTAGCCGTTGGCTCGGCCACGTGTCCCGCGCAGATCGCGCGGCCGACCGTTGGCCCGGGCCGACCGTTTGGCTCACCGGACAGTCCGGTGCACACCGCACAGTCCGGTGAATTTTAGCTGTACGCTGTCGGCGAATTCCCGAGAGTGGCTACTTCACGCCGAGTCAGCCTGGCGCACCGGACACTGTCCGGTGCACCACCGGACAGTCCGGTGCTCCAGACCGAACAGCCTTTTGGCTGTACACAGCCAACTTTTCTCTTACTCAATTTCTCCTGTTTCAAGCACTTAGACACAATACATTAGTCTTCAAAACAATGTACTAAGGCTTAGAAACATACCTTTACTCTTGATTTGCACTTTGTCCATCCATGAGCATAAATTCACATTTAAGCACTTGTGTTGGCACTCAATCACCAAAATACTTAGAAATGGCCCAAGGGCACATTTCCCTTTCAATCTCCCCCTTTTTGGTGATTTATGCCAACACAACATAAAGCAACTAGAACAAGTGCAATATCACTTCAAATAAACTCAAATTTATTTTGATTCAATTTTGGCATATATGGATCATCCTTTGCCACCACTTGGTTTGTTTTTGCAAATCAAACTCAAATCTCTATCTCTAAGTCAAACACACATGTTGAAGCATAAAGAGAGTCATTCCAAAAGAGATTGATCAAAGATTTCAAAAACTCCCCTTTTTTTCATAATCAACATTTCTACCCACAAGAGGCCAACTTTTGACAAAAGAGACAATTCAAGAGTTTAAAACAAAAAGCTCTGTTTTACTATTTTTCAAAATTTCTCAAGTGGTAGCTGATCCATTAATTGCTTTGGCCTTTATTTTCTCCCCCTTTGGCATCAAGCACCAAAACGGGATCAATCTTGGCCCATTAACCCTATTGCCTCACCAAAATCTTCAATTAAGAGCAAAATGGCAATAAGAGTTCATGAGATGAACTTGGAATAAGTTACCCTCTCATCGGAGTGCAGTGGAAGTCTTTCATGGTCCAAGTCCACCTTTTCCCTTTCAATTCTCCTTCGAGACTAAATCAAGCAAACTCAAGCATATGGTTAGTCTCAAAGGGTCAAGTTGTAACACAACTCCCCCTAAATATGTGCATCACTTACACAAGGACTTGTGAGGTCCAGGGAATGTTTGTACAACTTGAGCACCATAATAAGCAACAAAATGCAGAATGAACATGATCAAAGGCATAACACATGTATGCTACAATTCAATCCAAGTTCCGCGAATCTAAGACATTTAGCTCACTACGCAGCCTGCAAAAGGTCTTCTCATCTAGAGGCTTGGTAAAGATATCGGCTAGCTGGTTCTCGGTGCTAACATGAAACACTTCGATATCTCCCTTTTGCTGGTGGTCTCTCAAAAAGTGATGCCGGATGTCTATGTGCTTTGTGCGGCTGTGCTCAACAGGATTTTCCGCCATGCGGATAGCACTCTCATTATCACATAGGAGTGGGACTTTGCTCAGATTATAGCCAAAGTCCCTGAGGGTTTTGCCTTCATCCAAAGTAGTTGCGCGCAACACTGTCCTGCGGCAACATAGTCGGCCCTCAGCGGTGGATAGGGCAACGGAAGTTTTGTTTCTTAGATTTCCACGACACCAGGGACCTTCCTAAGAATTGGCACGTCCTCGATGTACTCTTCCTATCAACTACATCCAGCATAGTCGGAATCTGAGTATCCAATTAAGTCAAAGGTAGACCCCCTTTGGATACCAGAGCCCGAAGCAAGGCGTAGCAACTAAATATCTAAGGATTCGCTTCACTGCCACTAAGTGACACTCCTTAGGGTCGGATTGAAATCTAGCACACATGCATACGCTAAACATAATATCTGGTCTACTAGCACATAAATAAAGCAAAGAACCTATCATTGACCGGTATGCTTTTTGAGCAACGGACTTACCACCTTTGTTGAGGTCGGTGTGGTCCGTCGGTTCCCATCGGCGTCTTTGCGGGCTTGGCGTCCTTCATCCCAAACCGCTTCAGCAAGTCTTGCGTGTACTTCGTTTGAGAGATGAAGGTGCCGTCCTTGAGTTGCTTCACTTGGAACCCAAGGAAGTAGTTCAACTCGCCCATCATCGACATCTCGAATTTCTGCGTCATCACCCTGCTAAACTCCTCACAAGACTTTTTATTAGTAGAACCAAATATTATGTCATCGACATAAATTTGGCACACAAAAAGATCACCGTCACAAGTCTTAGTGAAAAGAGTTGGATCGGCTTTCCCAACCTTGAAAGCATTAGCAATTAAAAAATCTCTAAGGCATTCATACCATGCTCTTGGGGCTTGCTTAAGTCCATAGAGCGCCTTAGAGAGCTTACACACGTGGTCGGGATACCGTTCATCCTCGAAGCCAGGGGGTTGCTCTACGTACACCTCCTCCTTGATTGGCCCGTTGAGGAAAGCGCTCTTCACATCCATTTGGAACAACCTGAAGGAATGGTGAGCGGCATATGCTAGCAAGATACGAATTGATTCTATCCTAGCCACAGGAGCAAAAGTCTCCTAAAAGTCCAAACCTGCGACTTGGGCATAACCTTTTGCCACAAGTCGAGCCTTGTTCCTCGTCACCACCCCGTGCTCGTCCTGTTTGTTGCGGAACACCCACTTGGTTCCCACAACATTTTGCTTGGGACGAGGCACCAGTGTCCAAACTTCATTTCGCTTGAAGTTGTTGAGTTCCTCCTGCATGGCCAATACCCAATCCGGATCTAGCAAGGCCTCTTCTACCCTGAAAGGCTCAATAGAAGAGACAAAAGAGTAATGCTCACAAAAACTAACTAATCGAGATCGAGTAGTTACTCCCTTGCTAATATCACCCAGAATTTGGTCGACGGGATGATCCCTTTGAATCACCGCTCGAACTTGGGTTGGAGGTGCCGGTTGCGCTTCTTCCTCCATGTGATCATATTGTGCTCCCCCTTGATCACATGCCTCCTTTTGATGAACCTGTTCATCGTCTTGAGTTGGGGGATGCACCGTTGTTGAGGAAGAAGGTTGATCTCGTTCATCTTGTTCCTGTGGCCGCACTTCTCCAATCGCCATGGTTCGTATAGCGGCCGTCGGAACATCTTCTTCATTTACATCATCACAATCAACAACTTGCTCTCTTGGAGAGCCATTAGTCTCATCAAATACAACGTCGCTAGAGACTTCAACCAAACCCGATGATTTGTTGAAGACTCTATACGC